>ML685816.1:1062676-1134342 GCA_007922175.1 Pelusios castaneus
CTCTCTCTCTCTCTCTCTCTCTCTCTCTCTCTCTCTCTCTCTCTCTCAGGATTTTATGCTGCCACCCATTAATGTCATATTCAAGTGCCTACCATATAAAATAGATTGGCAATATGAAATTCCTAGTAGACTTCATGGAACGTCTAGTGGTTCTCCTCTTTTGGGTTATAGCTCTACTGAAGGTAGGATTTATGTTGAGGGTGGCAGAGAAAGTGCAAGGATAGGAACAGTAGAAGCTGTGAATGCCATGCTATGGTTGAGAAAGAAAAGAAAGTATTGCAGGAATTTCATAGAATGCTCAAACCGGATTGACTAGAATGCCTTGGGAAATTCATTTCACAGCCCAATCCACTTGAATGAGTCCTTTGTCCCATCTCTCAAATCATAGAATCATAGGGTTGGAAGGGACCTCACGAGGTCATCTAGTCCAACCCCCTGCTAAAAAGCAGGACCACTCCCACTAAATCACCCCAGCCAGGGTTTTGTCTAACTGGGCCTTAAAAATCTCCAAAGATGGAGATTCTACCACCTCCCTAGATAGCCCATTCCAATGCTTCACCACCATCGTAGTGAGGAAGATTTTCCTAATATCCAACCTTGACCTCCCCAGCTGTAATTTGAAACCATTGCTCCTTGTTCTGTCCTCTGTTACCCTCAAGAACAGCCTAGCTCCCTTCTCTTTGGAGCAACCCTTCAAGTAGTTGAAGGTTGCTATCAAATCTCCCCTCAGTCTTCTCTTCTGCAGTCTAAATAAGCCTAGTTCCTTCAGTCTTTCCTCACAAGTCATGTGCCCCAGCCCGCTAATCATTTTTCTTGCCCTCCGCTGGACTCTTTCTAATTTGTCCACATCCTTTCTGTAGTGGGGAGCCCAAAACTGGACACAGTATTCCAGATGCGGCCTGACCAGTGTCGAATAGAGGGGAATTATCACATCCCTCGATCTGCTGGCAATACTCCTACTGATACAGCCTAATATGCCATTGGCCTTTTTGGCAACAAGGGCACACTGTTGGCTCATATTCATCTTCCCGTCCACCATAACCCCCAGGTCCTTTTCTACAGCACTGCTACTTAGCCAATTGGTCCCCAGCCTGTAGCAGTGCATGGGCTTTTTCCGTCCTAAGTGCAGGACTTTGCACTTGTCTTTGTTGAACTTCATGAGGTTTCTTTTGGCCCAGTGTTCCAATTTGTGCAAGTCTCCCTGGATCCTGTCCCTGCCCTCCAGAGTATCTACCATTCCCCCCAACGTGGTGTCATCCGCGAACTTACTAAGCACGCAGTCTATTCCCTCATCAAGATCGTTAATGAAGATGTTGAATAGAACCGGCCCCAGAACCGACTCCTGGGGTACGCCATTTGTTACTGGTTGCCAACCAGACACCGAGCCATTGATTCCTACCCGCTGAGCCCGTTGATCTAACCAGTTTTCGATCCACCTTACGGTCCACTCGTCCAACCCATACTTCCTTAACTTGCTGGTGAGAATGCTGTGGGAAACCGTATCAAAAGCCTTGCTAAAGTCAAGATATGCCACGTCAACGGCTCTTCCCGCATCCACAAATCCAGTCATCTCATCATAAAAGGAAATCAGGTTGGTCAGGCACGATTTGCCCTTGGTGAATCCATGTTGACTGTTCCTGATCACTCTGTTTTCCTCCAAGTGTTTCAGGATGGATTCCTTGAGGACCTGCTCCATGATTTTCCCAGGGATTGAGGTGAGGCTGACCAGTCTGTAGTTCCCCGGATCATCCTTTTTCCCTTTCTTAAAGATAGGTACTATATTTGCCTTTTTCCAATCCTCTGGGACCACCCCTGTTCGCCACGAGTTCTCAAAGATAATGGCCAGCAGCTCTGCAATCACTTCCCCCAACTCCCTCAGCACCCTCGGATGCAGTTCATCCAGCCCCATGGACTTGTGCACATCCAATTTCTTTAAGTATTCCCTAACCTGACTTTCCATCACCGAGGGCCGCTCTTCTCTCCATTCCGCGTTACCCCGTGTAGTAGCCTGGGAGCTGGCCCTCCCTGTGAAGACTGAAGTAAAAAAAGCATTGAGTACTTCAGCCTTTTCCGCATCATCCTCCACGAGGATGCCTGCCCCATTCAATAAGGGACCTACACCACCTCTGATCCTTTTCTTGTTGCTGATATACTTATAGAACCCCTTTCTGTTATCCTTCACATCTCTTGCTAGCTGCAACTCCAATTGTCCTTTGGCCTTTCTGATTTGATCCCTGCAGTCCCGAGCAATATCTTTATACGCCTCCCTTGTCATCTGTCCCAGCTTCCACTTCTTGTAAGCTTCCCTTTTATGTTTCAGCTCCCCGCAGAGTTCCCTGCTAAGCCACGCTGGTCGCCGTCCACATTTGCTGTTCTTTCTGCACATCGGAATGTTATCTTCCTGTGCCTTTAACAGGGTTTCTTTAAAACACAGCCAGCTGTCTTGGACACCTTCCCCTTCAGATCAGCCTCCCAAGAGACCCTGCCCATCAGCTCCCTAAGGGAGCCAAAATCTGCTTTTCTGAAGTCCAGGGTGTGTGTTCTGCTTCTTTCCTTCCTTCCATTGATCAGGATCCTGAACTCTACTATCTCATGGTCGCTGCTGCCTGGGTTGCCATTTACTTCTACTTCCCCGATCAATTCTTCTCTGTTTGTGAGCAATAGGTCTAGAGGTGCAAGGCCCCTAGTTGGTTCCTCCAGCATTTGTACTAGGAAGTTGTCTTCAATATTCTCCAAAAACTTCCTGGATTGCCTGTGCATTGCTGTATTATCTTCCCAGCAGATGTCAGGATAATTGAAGTCCCCCATAAGAACCAGGGCCTGCAACGATCTGAAACTTCTGTTAGTTGTCCATAGAACGCCTCATCCACCTCCTCTTTCTGGTCTGGCGGTCTGTAGCAGACATCCACCACAACATCCCCCTTGTTGCATTCTCCCCTAAACTTAACCCACAGACTTTCAACCATCTTGTTTCCACTTTCATAGTGGAGCTCCGAGCAGTCATACAGCTCTTTTACATGTAGCGCTACTCCTCCCCCCCTTCTTCCCTGCCTGTCCTTCCTGAACAATTTATATCCATCCATGGCAGTGCTCCAGTCATGCAAGTTATCCCACCACGTTTCTGTTATTCCAATTATATCATAGTTCCTTGTCTGTGCCAGTACTACCAATTCTTCCTGCTTGTTTCCCAGGCTCCTCGCATTTGTGTACAGGCACCTAAGATACTGGGCCGATTGCCCTACTTTGCCCTGTCGATTCTCCCTCCTGTCGCATCTTCCTCCTTGCAATTTCTCCCGGTGTCCTCCTTCCCCACTCACCTGAGGTATTATGACTTCATCAGGAAATAAAAAAGTTATTTGATTCCCCCCCTCCCCCCCCCCAGTTCCAACTACCCTCTCTTTTATTCCTGCTGTTACAGCTCCAGCACCCCCCAAGTTCCATCCCTTCCCCCAGGTTTCCCTCAGTTTCACTTACCTGTGGGCCTTGGTCACCTTCCCCCTTCGAACCTAGTTTAAAGCCCTCCTCACCAGGTTAGCCAGTCTGCTTCCAAATACGCTCTTCCCCTTCCTGGATAGGTGGAGTCCATCATTCCACAAACAAATTTGTTGCAGTAATGGCTTGTGTAGACGTTTTCTTGATATTGTGTAGATTTTGTTCAATTATACTATAGGAAAAAAGTTTTGATTTTTCATTATGGTTTGACTACCATATATGCTGTTCATTCTATCTAGTTGAATTCAAGTTTATTTCTGCTGTGTTACTGTGCTTGGGCTTAACATTTGACAATATCTTAACCATTCGTGCAATTATTTGGGTGAACTGAGTAAAAGTTTGAAGACACTTATAGTGTTTTTCTCAGGTTCTATTTAATAGTCTATTTATTAATATTTGCCACAGAGATTACTTTTGCTTAAAATAATTATTGATTTTACACTACTATAAACCTTTAAGCAAAGCACAGCACCTACATATAAAACTGAAACTACTGGTCCTTTAGACTTCCAATTTCCATTTATCTTATTGCATCACAACATAGCACCTGTCAACTAGATTAACAAAAACTCCACCCAAAACCAAAATGGGAACTTTTACACTACAGGTAGCAAGCATCTGAAACTTAGCGTAACCTTTGCTAATGAAAAATTAAGCCTCCTATCTGCAGTAAGCAAAATCTATTGTATAATAAGCTTATTGTTTCTCAGCTCATGAAAAAAGGTTATTCTTTCTCCACCCTTCAGTAATGGGTGTTTTAACATTACTTTTATTGTAATATTATTGCCAAATCAGGTGTGAGATTAGATGTTGGATGTTACATGTAATCTGCTCAGAAATCAAATCATTTGACCTCCAAGCCCACCAATACGCCATCCTGCTGGTTGGCTGTTAAATATGCAGCATTTTCCTGTCATGAATACAAATGGAGGACAAATTAGAATCTACAGACAGCTGACCTGAGCTCCAGATTAGAGACTAGGGGCTTGTGCTGTTTTAGGAGTTTTAATTACCATAGTCCCAATAGCCAGTTGAAGGACACACACAAAAATCATTTTGTAACAAAAAAGCAAAGAAAGAAAGAAAAAGCTTGCTCCTCCTAATTTGAATTTTTCAGTTTGATTACATTTGCACTTCCATTGCGGCTATGCTAATTTGCTGCATGAAATTAGGTCTGTTAATAAAAATGCACTACTTTTACAACCGTGTTTTCAACTGATTGGGTGGCATGTTGTGTTTTTGTTTTGCTTGTTTCCATTTGGGACTTGCTGAAAATGACATCAAAATTTTTATGAGAATTTTATTAACAGACCTGATTTTTAACTTACGGCGTAGCAAGTCATATTCAAAGTTGCTGAGATATGTAGTTGTAATAACTAGAAAAATATGATACAGTATAAATACTGCTGAGGAAAAGTGTGTGTTCTTTTTACATCCAACTCAAATGTGTTGGATTAAATTATTGAAAGATGTGTGAGTTGCTTGCCTTAATATATCATGTGTAATACAATTATAAGACTTTGTTTTTTAAGATGTAACTAGTCATGAACACAGTGTATACAATTGTTTGGCAATGTGGTGCTATTTTGGTCCATAATAGCGATTAATGTTTGAAAGGTTTACAGAAGACTATAGGATAAAGAAGTTTTTAAAAATCATTTTAGATATCAAAGGAATAGAACTAAATAAGGATTTGTTCCTTCGAATTTAAAAAAAGAAATTTCACTAATGCTTGCATTAAGGAATATATTATCCTGATGCCTTCATTCTTGAATTTGCATTTTTGTTTCTCATGTGTGTTGGCCCAGTGTTGAATTGATTAGTTATGCCTAGCTAGTAAGCATTGAAACATTTTTATATACACCAGGGAAATAAATTTGGCAGAAAATCAGCATGAGTAGATTTAATTATCACTCTGAGACCTTTTCCTTTTCTAGCTTAGTGATCCTGAAACGCCACGTGTTTCACTGAAATCTGTGTGGACGCTAAGCTTCGCTTCCCAATTTGTTCCTCCACACAATGATAAGCCAAGCAATTACTGCTTTATTGATTTTTCATCATGGCAAATTTAAAGTTGATTTTTTCCTGAAAAGGCAGGGGTGATTAAGTGTTTCCCCTCCGTTTAGTACAAGAGAGCTATGTGGCAGAATCTAATATCCTGAGGTCAACCTCTGCAGGCAGATAATACGGTGTCTTGGCCACATGTTAAGGAGGGAAATCAGGACTACAAATGTGATAGGATATATGTGGAGACAGTTCAATTTGCTCCATTTATATGAACAAGTCATGTGGCACATGCTTGGAAAACATCATTTTGAATAGGTTTGGAAATAAAGACCACATGGGCAGAAAGAGTCAGTGAGTACAAACAAGCAGCATTCATTACTCAAGGGACAGAACTATCTTTTAAAAATGGAAATAAGTAAACCTTTGACATTTTGGTGCTTCAATATGTGACTGAAATCTCCATGTTATCCTACAGATGACTTTACATTGTCCTTACAGTTTGAGCCAGTATTTAAAAATTAAAATCAGGTCCCAAAAAGATCGTTTCTGTGTGATATCTGTATCACGTAAATATCCCAGTAACAATCAAGATATATTGCTGTATGCTGTTAATGTTTATGGTTTATTTTTAAGCCCATGGATTTATAGCATGTAATTTGAAGCAAATGCACAGCACTCTTCAAAATGGCAAAATGCATTGGTAGAGCGTTGTTCTTGCAGAAGTCATGGATTTGGATAAAACAGTAAAGCAATCAATAGATAAAGCTTGTTTGGATTTTTGGGGGCAAAGTGGGGATCAATTTTATATTTAATGTCAATAGAAATGTAGACCTATTTTAAAATCCTAAAAGACTAATGTATACTTGCTCTAAAGTTATTAGCAGTATATTATAGTGGAGGAATGGAAGAAAATATAAAGTTTTAAAGGAGTTGCTAGTCAGTGGAAAATATATGAATTATGGTGCCTGAGTGATTAGACATAACTGCACTATCCAGTTTTTTAATGTTCCAAAGTTTGAAGGCGGGGTCTGTGCTTTGGGTTTTTTTTTTTTGGTTTTTTTTGGGTTTTTTTTTTGTTTTATTGTTGAGAGAGAGACACACAAACAGTCTAGATTCAAGTTCCAAACTGGCCCACAAAGTTTAGACACTTGGATCTGTGATTTTGGTTTGAAACCATCATTCTGGTCTACAATTTTAGTTATCAGCAATATTTTATTAGTCGTACAAAAGGAAAAGCTTATCTTACCACAGCTCATTTTAGGTCTGCACATTGAGATTGAAATGCTTCTTTGAAGTGTTACACAGATTAATTTGAGATTGAAACCATCGAAGGACTTGCTTCACCTTTTTAATCAATTTCCTTGTGTGTGTATATATATATTGCCTGGTACTTCATTAGTATGATGTAATTAGTGCAATGCTTTCAGTTAGCAATGACTTCCTGAATTGCCAGTGGCCTGCAACAAATGGAGATGTGCAAGCCTGAGTTTAAAAAAACAGCTCAGAACTTTCATAAAGATCACCTGCAATGGATTATAGCCTCTTACATCATTCTGTTCCTTTGCTCCTGACAGTATTAACATCAGTGACCTGCCGAATTGACAAGGGGGTTATTTCGGGATCCACTCGCCACTAGTGACACCTCTTCCTTTCAGGTGCGGTGCCGTCCTCTGGCAATCTCTTCACCTGTCATCCCCTCTCACTCCAGGAGCTGCACTCTCCTCTTTGTGACTTGGTCCTCTGGCCAAGTCACTATTGTCTTTCCCTCCCAGGATCTGAATGTTTTTTGGTGCAAACTCTCCCCGGAAGTCCACTCTCCAATGCCTGTTCAGCACCACTTCCCCCGTGACTGGTAACAGAGCACAGGCCCACCTTCTATTTTGAGTTCTAGCTCAGGAGCCTGTCTTCAGCAGTCAAGGTCTGCACTATCATATGACTTGCTGCTTTTCCCCTGAGACTTTCCTACCTTTCTGGCTTCATCCTCTGTAGGTTTTCCAGCTGCACAATCTCCTCCCAGGGAGTAAAGGGTAGGCCAGTTGCCTCTGTAGCCCAAAACACACCTTTTTTCCCGGGGAGTGACTGCAGACTAGTTTCCTACAGCTCCTGTCTGCTCTCATCTTCTGGGCTTTATACAGGCCCTCTGGCCCTCAGTTCTGATTAATCCCACTCCCTGGCTACTTCTCCAGGTGCAACCTAGACAGTTAATTGGCCCATCTAGCCACCTTAACCCATTCAGGCCTTGTGTGAGGAGGGGTATTGTGAAGGAAGAGTAGCCAATAGCAGCACAAAGTTTGAGAGTGGTGGGAGAGAGCATCAAGCAAGAGCTGGCATAGGGCAGGAAACCCAGAGATCTGGGAGATCCAGTGAGCTTTAGAGGATTCCCTCAACAAAAATTTCTATGTTCATTCTAAATTTTATAGGTCCCATTTTCACACACATCCCTTAAGTCACTGGAACGTAGTTGTGACATGAAGATCTGCTTTAAAAAATAACTAGTTCATGACAAAATAAAACAAGTGTATGTGTCATTTTAACTCGCACTCCTGATAGTCAAAATAAGCATTGTGTTATAATAATAAGCTATAATTGATATTAAAAACATTGGTTAAATCTACAAAAAGGTTCAACTGCATGAGCTCATCTGTTTAGCTGTAATAACTTAGAGTGCTTTATTCAATGATAAGAAAATATATTAAGATGCCCTTAAAGTCATTAGTTATTGCCTAAGGTCATATTTTATGTTCAGTTAATTTTATTTAAGTCCATTGTTATAGCTGTGACCTGAACTTTCTTAGAGAAGCTTTTAAAATATATTGTATAAATACAGTGAAAAAACCTCAATTTGCATTTTAATTCATAGATGGAAAAGTTCCTTAATTATTATATCACTGTCTTTTGAGGGTTGACAAGTCAGTTCAAGTATTAGGTTACATTTATGCAGAATTGCTTTACTTTTTGGTGTGTCATCAACACTGGTAACTGCATTATTATTTAATTTTGGAAAACAAATACTCCAAATTTTAGCCGAAATTCCCATAGGTACCAATATGAACAAATGCTTTATTGTCTTAATCTTATTAAAATTTTAATTTCAAATCCTTCCAGTATACCCTCATCAATGGTAGATTTTAAGTCCTACTGTACCCTTTGTCTCCCTGGTGTGTGTAAATGTTGCTTCATTAAGCTGACATAACCACCTGGTGTTGAGTTTCCAGTCTCTAGAGAATATTTCAGCATCTGGTACATACTGTGATCTTTTTTTTATGTGGGTTTAATCTTTTTATGGACATGTTATAATAAAAAGTGAGTAGAAACAAATGAAAGATAATCTAACAAATAAAAGGTATGCAGAGTTACATTCATAACTCAGTAGTCCTTAACCTGTTGTGTGTGGACCTATGGGGTTCTAAAGACTGTGTCTAGGAGGCAGTGAAAGATTGTTGTTAACACAGAACAGTATTTCTCAACCTCTGGTCTGCGGACTATGTCTAAGATATCTGGAGGGATATGAACCTCCATAGGAAATTTTGTAGGGATCTTCAAATGAAAAAAGGTTGAGAACTACTGGCATAGCTTACTGATAACATAATATGGAAAGTATCCAAAGTAAACAAATTGTATCAAGTGTTACAAAATGGCTTTAGGAAATCCTGCATTCTGATTGGTCAGTAGCTGTGGCAGACTAGTTTGTCAGAACTGCCCCATCAGAAATAATATAATTGCACCTCCAGAGGTGATAGCTAGTGACTAGTCAAAATCATGGTTTTGATTTGTCTTTAAAAAACAATCACCATTTTAATTTTTAAAAATCCCTTTTAAATTTTAGATGAGTTTCTCCTCCATCTTCTCTCTTCTGTCACTCTATGCTTCTCCTTAGTCCTGTTCTGCCACCATCCTTCTCACCTTCAAAGAGAGGGGTCACTTCTTCCTCCTGAAGAGACAGGGTGAAATTCTGGTCTCACTGAAGTCACTGGGGCCAGGATCTCATCCACACTTTCTCTGTACTGCCTGCAAGAAGTTAACTAATTCAGACGTTTTAAAAAGAAAGAAACTGCCCCTAATTTACTTTCTCCAGGTTTCCAAGTGTGTCCCGTCTTGTCTGTTTCTTGTCAATTAGAATGCAATTTCTTTGGGACAGACACATTTTATTTTGTGTCTCAGCACTAGATTCATAGTTGGCATTTAAAGAACAATCATCATAATTTTGCACCTTTCCTTCTTCAAAATCTCCTCCTCCATGGGATTCCCAGCTCACCACAACCTTTGAAGAGCTGCCAAGAGGAAGCTGCTTGAATGTTCAGCTAAGTGGCAGCATTTCAAAGAGTTAGTGGTTTTTTCCGAAGCACTGTCACCCTTTTGAACACATCAGTGTGTCTCCTACTCTGTTTTATTTTGGGCTGGGGGGCGTGGGAGGGAAAGCCTAAATAGCTGTACGGAAAGCAGCGCCCAAAAGAAAGAAAAGCAGAGCAAAGGAGGCAGAAAAGGTTTGGAAAGCAGGGCAGTTTTAACAGCTGTTGTTTATTATCTATACAGAATATAAAAGACACCAGGGATTTTATGTAGAAATGTGAAGACAAAAGTTCGCTGCCCAAAAGAACTTACAATCTAACCCCTGATTTAGCAAGGACTTATGTATGTGCTTAAGTCTCACTAAAAGCAACTCAACTTAAGCACTTTCTTTAGTGCTTTGTGAATAAGGATGGGGTTTGTATATAAATGTAAACTTGTACATAAGCACTTTGCTGAATCGGTGTAAAATGAGGTGGGGGAGGATAGGCTGCAATAGAAAGTTACTTTACCAATGAAACTTAGAGAAAAACTCAAGAAATGTTTTAGTTTTTAAAACATATAACGTTTCTTTTTAGTATTAACTTCCCACATGACCAATTGTTGCAGTTGCTGCTTAATATCAACAAGAATGAGAAGGAAGATGTTCATGAGAAAATCTGTCATTTAACATATGGTCCTGCTATGAAAACAGGAGAACACTGGCATTCTGGCGTTTGGGTAGAGGGGAATTATGTTTATAGCTATCTCCATACAGGCAATGCAATGTAATGGGTGATGCCAGATATCTAAAAATAAGCACGAGGCACTATTGCAACGAAAATTCAGCTTAGGTTTTCTTTATAAAAAGAATGTCAGTTATTTTGCATTAATAGCATCCATATCCACAGATGACATTATAGAATTTAAAAGCATTAGTGGTAGTGTTGGGCTGAAAAGGGGAAAATATATCCCATTTGTTTTGTACAGATGACTTGCCTCTCTTTAGGACTAGGAAACTACAGTATAACATAAGGAAATGCAGGCCTTTTTGAATAGCACAGCCAAGGGAAAGTGTCCTAATTCACCACTGTTAGCTTTCAAAGTGTCCATAACATTGTGCATAAAATTAAGAGGATGTGATAATAGAAGATAAATTTGTTGTAGAGCAACTGTGATATAATGATGACCAAGTATATTTGTTCAATTCAGAGTCTATGAACCAGATCTGCATTCTTGATTTAGATGGAAAGCCCAATCCTGCAGTTCTGTTATCCATAAAAGATTGAAGCTAGACAAGTGTCAATGAATATTCATCTTTATTCTTAATTAGTAAAGAACAATATGAGGATGTTAGGAACAAGTTTATTTAAATTTTGATTTTTAGGAATGCAGCCAGGTAATTTCCAATATAATCCTTAAAATATTGGTTATCTCAGAGTAAAAGGAAAGACTGCATCAAAAATTGTTCCTGAAGTTCTAAGTGACAGAAATGTCATTGATTCTGTTTGTCTTGTAGATATTCATTGCAGTCAATGAAGTCTTATTGGAGCAAACCAATTCCCAGTGTATAGGAATTTGGTCCATTTATTGAAATGTTAAATCTTGAATTAAGTCATATGTGGTTGCTGGAGACGTATAGATTTTATTTAATCTAATTGATTATAATAACTTTTAGAATTGGCTGATCTTTTACTGTTTAAGATCACTGTTGTGGTTTAGATCAAACTGGAGAGATGCTTAGGTGAAATCTTCTATTTGGAACCAAAAGAAAAGGAAACTGACTGTATTCTTAATCTGCTGACCTACTGAATGATTCTGAACACTGTTCATATTATACACATATAGCCGAGATTGTGCAGCTATAAAGAACATTGTTACCATAACTTAATAGGACAAAGGTTAATAATAGCATTGTGCACAAATCTAATGTACCTGAGTCACCTAGTGTAATTTCAATAGTTTATAAAATTTTGGTTTAATATTTTTTCCTTTGAAATGGGGGCGGGGGTGTGTGTTTGTCTAATCACTGGTGTTAAAATGTTTTGTTTTATACATGTTCACTTCACCAGAAGAAGCCCGTGTTTATATATCTCCATATTTTGATCGTTCAGAACTGACAGTTGTATTCTACTTTTCAAATTTTGTTTACTAGAATTCCAGCTGCAGGTTGTCTGTATAAAAAATTGTTTTGAAGATGAAGTTCTAAAGGGAATAAAGCAAATACAATTGCCAGAGTGGCAGTTTGTCAGGACACCTACACTATCCATTAAATGCTGTTTTTCAATTTAGCTGTTGTAAAAATGAGAAGTGTCCTTAATATAGGGCTCTATTGATCAGAAAATGTCCATAACAGCCTGCACAAGAAAAGGTTATATAGTGTATCTAGCTTCAACAGCTAGACCAGTCTATCCTAAAAGTGTCTTGGATTATGGAATCATTGTCCCCCCCAACCTATTACCCAGGTTTGTGTCAAAAAGGTAAACCAGGATGGAGTTTTCATTACTAGAAAATGGTGCTGTGTAACTGAGAGCAGAATGTGACTTACTGAGTGTATATGCATCTGTAATAATTTCTGCTGATTCAACAGGCACTCATATGCTATTTTAGCTTTTTATGTTATGCCCATCATCTGATATCTGAGTTTGAGGGATTTTTATTTACATAAAATGCACTCCTCAACTAGATTAATTTAACAATAAGCAATCTGAATGTCAGTGGGATAGTTAACCTTCATTTGTCAAAATGCTCTTATTTGTTGTTTTTTACATTTTTTAAAAAAAACCCGTAAATTCTTGTTAGTAGGTCTTCTATTTCTTTGCATTAAGGTTAATATTAATAAAAAGTCTACCATTGTGCTACCTTGTGTTGCAATCCTGTCAGTTTTCACAAACCAAGGTGGGTGTGGCTCTGTACTTGTTGGGACATGCAGAGGGAATACTTAGTTACCTATGCTCATTTGATAAAAATTAAGGGGTGTCTGTCCCTAAAGCTTCCTTCACAATCAGACCCAAAGCAGTGAGGTCATAAAACAGTCTGTGACATTACACTTAGCTGCCTGGGGAAGTACTGCAATGTTACCAATTTAGCAGTGATTTCATTCCAAGTTCAAAATTGAAGAGGGTGGACTGTGAAGGAGACTTTTGTGAAAACATTATCTTTGATGATTAGGAAAAATGGCAAGAAAAATAACACCTCTCAGGGTAAAAATATAAATCCGTGTTATTAGTATGGTATACTTTAAAGGGTTCCTCAGTATGAAAATACTTTTATAAGAGTCTGCAGATGTTTTGCAGCTATTATATAGCTTGCCAAAATCAGAGAACCACACCATTTTATACCTTATCTACACTAGATGATGGTATTTGCCATTGACCTGTACAGTCTTTGAGAGAAACTTAACTTTGAGAAAATGCAGCTGTATTAAGCCAAACATAATGATGATGCTAAAATAATCTGTCTTTCAGAACTCCGTGAGGATATATGCACTATAGTGCTGAAAAAGGAAAGTTTTATTTGATCTAGATTACTTGATCCTTTGTGTTTACATCTGCATACTTTTGACATGGCTTATTCTTAAATTTGTATATTGCCTTAAAATATTTCATGGATTAGTTGTCAAGCCATGAAATGGGGGAAACGTATACAAAATCCACTGATGATCACAGGGAACTGGCAATGCCTTTTTTTCAGAAAAATACCATTTAAAAAAATACTAGTGCAACCTTCGGGTGGGCTAAAATTCATTTAATTTCCCTTCTTCAGTGCCTTAAAAGAAATAAACCCCAATGCCTCTGGAGAAGCAGCTGGAGACCCAGGATCCAGTCTGTAAGGGACTCACAGCAAAGATTGCTCAGAGTTCCCTTCCCACATTAAAATACTACTAAGAACAAACATAACAATGACTTTATTAACTGCTAACTGAATAAATCTCATCATAAGAAAACAAAATGACATTAAACAGAACAGTCCCCACAGAAACACTGTGAGAAAGAAACCCAAGTCCCAAAGTCCAGAGTTCACCCAAATCTCAGTTACAGTCTTTGATCAAGTTGAAAGGCTTGACTGGAAAGTAGTAGCTATCCTTTTCTTCGGTTGCAGGAATCTTCAGTAGAATTCCATGCAAGCTTTTCTTTCTCCTCTAGAACCAGCACCATCCCATCAGCTTAGTGGTTAACCAGCCATCAGTTACGTATACACGTGCACACACTCTGCTGCAAAAGACTACTTAGGAGGAAGAAAACATCTTGCTGTCCACTCCTGGCTCAGCTTTTCTCCTTGTACACTGAGCACATAGGACTTACAGTGAGAAGTGCCTATCTGCTGCTCCTGAAGTCTCTGACCTGACACCAGCAGCAGGAAACCCTGTGGTATGGAGCATGCTCAGATGCTACCACTCCCTGTTTCCAGAAGTTTCTGGTTCTGGGCAGCTAATCTGCCCAGCAACAGTAACCCACTCTCAATAGGTCTCTTAAAGAGAGAGCCTGTTTTAGGCATATGGGTTACATTAGTACTTATATTGCTCATCTTCGGAAGTCTCTTGCCTTGCTTCATTCAAATGTGGAGTTATATTTCTTGATACTTGTATTTCCTGTTTGCCATCAGATGAGTTTCCTTCTAGGAGGGATCATTAGTGTGTCAGTTCACATTAATACACACGGCCCCTTTTATAGTTTGTGGGATTACTTAGATAATGTCAGGTATGTTAACAGCAAAAATTGTTTGAAAATCCTATTTTAACTTTTATATTTTAATTTAGTAAAAACAGCTGGCACCTTTAAAACCTGTTTAGTTTTTTAAAAGGTTTTGCAGATATGAGCAGGAAGAAAATACTGCTGTACTGTTAAGCTGTGACCTAAGGGTAAAAAAATAAAATAAAATGAAACTTTTCAAAGGTGCCCTCGGTAGTTCTCTAACTTCCCAGACTGCTATATCCCTTTCAGGAGTCTGATTTGTTTTATGTGTCCCAAGTTTCATCTGAATTAGAAACTACTTGCATAGAAAATCAGACATAAAAATACTATAGTGTCACAGCACACTGTTACTGAAAAATTGCTTACTTTCTCATTTTTATCATATAATTATAAAATAAATAGATTAGAATATAAATATTGTAATTACATTTCAGTGTATAGTATATAGAACAGTAAAAACAAGTCATTGCCTGTATGAAATTTTAGTTTATACTGACTTTGCTAGTGGTTCTCGTGTAGCCTGTTGTAAAATTATGCAAATATCTAGATGTGTTGATGTACACCCTAGACAGGGTGACCAGGGAGTAAATGTGAAAAATCAGGACAGAGGGTGAGGGGTAATAGGAGCTTATATTGAAAAAAAAAGCCTTGAGTATCAAGACTGTCCCTATAAAATTGGGACATCTGGTCACCCTATCTTGGAAGATATCTGTAAACCCTCAGGAGTACATGTACTCCTGGATGAGAATCACTGAAGTGGATAACTACTGAAGTTCAGTGCATTGTACTGCGATATGTTAAAATATACTTCATTTTCTAGTATCTAGGAGCATTATACTTTTAGGTGAAAAGTTGAAAGCTTAGTTCCAACGCACTGCTTTCTTTGAAAAGATGTTTATAGAGGCACAGTATGTAATATTGGAAATCAATCATGTAAGTCTAATAGAATATTTTTTCATATAGTTCTCTTGTAAAAATAAAAATACAGATAAAAATATTCTGCCCCTCAGAGGGAAAATTGTGGCTATTGAAATAATTTAGAATTCCTGAAAATGTTCCCAAAATCTTAGACACACAAGGTGGGTGAGGAATATCTTCTACTGAACTACCTTCTGTTAGTCAAGGAGAAATGCTTTTGAGCTTAAACAGGTCCTAAAGAAGAGCTCTGTGTAAATTTGAAAGCTTGTCTCTTTCAGTAAGGAAGCTTGGTCTAGAAAATACTACCTCCCTCACTTTGTCTCTCTAGTATCCTGGGGTTAACGTGGCTACAGCAAAACTGCATCCCCAAAATCTTGGGCAGCTTACTGAAAATGACAAACCACTGCTGCACTTCATTAATGCTGAGTTCTCTGCATGTTATTTACTTGTGCTGAGAGAGTTTGAGACCAAAATCAGTTAAGGTAATTGGGATTGTAAAGCAATTATATAATTAGGTGCCTGACTTCAGTCTTTCACAGAAGTTTAGGGGTGCACGCTGAAAGAAAAAAGAATTCCATGCATTCATTGAGATAATTTCCCCCATTCAAGGAAGTAAACATATATTTAAACAATTATATTTTATATTCTGCTCTCTTTTTTTCACATGGTCAGTGAGCAGAGTCAGTCAGAGAAGTGGTCTAACCTTAAAAGCAAAACACAAGGCCAGACCCTCAGTCCTGCTGTTGCCCCTTTGCACCCCTAGCCAGCTGCAAAGGGACTGTTAAACCAGCTTAACTGGCTTCCTGATGCAACCCTAAGAGTAAGAGGAAACCTATAGTAGCAAAGAGCTGGCCTATGGCTCTGACCACTTTCTCACATCCCTACTGTAGGGGAAATGGTTGGAGAAAGAAAAGTGGCATTACAGGGTGTTTCTCTGCACAAGTGATCCTTCAGTACTAAATAGCCCCTTGGGGCTATGCACATAGGCATAATTTCACAGTCCTGAGTCTGCTTTAAATTACTGTGGGACTCAAACTGGTTCCCAGCCGGTTTGGATGCCATAACGGTGTCTAAAAGCTCATTATTTTATTTTCAAAAAGGCAGTGTGACTGAGAGGGTACGAATACTTTTGAGTACTCTATGGGCTATAGAATCCACACAAAAAATTCAGTTAGGTAAATAAAAGATTGAGATATCTATAGGACCATAAAACAGTCCCACTGAAGAAACCCTGGGCTTTAATAAAACAGATATAGTATGATAAGATTTTAAGTGATTATAAGTCAGAATAATATAAATCGAAAGATTATTAAATGAAGGAGTTAGTCACAATACAATAAAAGATCATTCTTATTCTAAACTAAGATTACTGTTCCAGTCTGTATTCAGCTACCGCACAGGCCGACTACAATGTGTCTTGCAGCCAGATCCCCAGACCCCTGTGGATAGGTTCTCAGTCTTTGGTATTGCTTAGAACAGTGTCTTTCAACTGGTGTTCCGTAGGCAGAACCTTAGGGTTCTGCGAGATCTGCCGGCCGGGAGCCAGGGTCATTTAAATCTCCCATCCTGCTCAGCCCAGCCACGTGGGCTATACACAGAGCGGGAACTGGGAAGACCCTGCAGTAGATCCTGCTGGCTGGATCAGGTCATTGACTATGGACGGCTGGAGTGGGGACTGGGTGTGGGGGCTGGGAAGGGATGGATGGAGTTATGGGCCTGGGGAGGGGTGAAGGGGACATGGAGACACAGAGATTGGGTATGGGCTGGTGGGGGCTGAGTAGTGGTGGAGGGGTATGGATGGTTGCAGTGGGGACTGGGTGGGAGGGCTGGGGAGGAATGGAGGAGGTTGAGGGACTGGAGTGGGGGCTGGGGACAGAGGGGCCTGGGAAGGTGTGGAGGGAATTGGGGGGGCTGAATGAGGCTGAAGTGAAGACGGGGGAGCTGGGGAGTTAGGAGGGCTGGAGTGGGATCTTGGGGGCAGGGAGCTTAGGGAATGGGGATGGGGGCTGAGGAGAACATGGGGAAAGAGGTGTCTACTGTGGGCACTAGTGAATACATCCCAGTGGGAATCCTCCTCAGTTTTCTTTCCTTTTCCTTTCCCTTTATCAAATATGAGGCCCTAGGCAACCTAACTCTTTCCCCCACAGAATTATTTTGGCTTGTTATGTGAAAAATGGCCTGTCAGATAACAAATCAAAATAATTGGAATGCAAAGTGCCATCAGGCCTCGTGAGCGTCTAGCCCCACCTGAGAACACCTTAAGGTGCACCCCTTCCGCTGCAGTGTCCACAGCTTCTGTACATCCAAAAGAAATCATGGAGGAACAGAAAGGGTTGTTGAGGAAGGCCTCATGGCAGAAGGCAAGTGGCCATCCATAGATCTATCCCTTCACATCAATCTCCTTGAGCTGAGCATGGTCAGAAATGCCTGTGCCTATTTCCTCCTGCTGATCAGAGGATCACACATGAGAATCCTAACAGACAACATGGCTTGTATATACTATATCAATCAACAAGGGAAAGCTAGGTAGCAGTCCTTCTGCATGGAGGCAATGAGGCTATGGAACTGACGTATCTCCCAGGACATCATACTATCCACAGCTTACCTTCCGGGCACACAAAACTCTATAGTGGACAATCTCAGTTGCAAATTCCCACACAAGCACAAGTGGAAGATGGACCTGACAGCACTTTACAATCTATGCAGATGGGAGACACCATCCCGAGACCTATTCACCATTCACTTGAACAAGAAATATCCATGCTACTGCTCCAGAGTGGAGATGGGACAACACTCCCTAGGTGCTCTCCTCCTCCCCAGGATAGGGACCTTCTACTGTTGATGATCCTGGTGAACATAAAAAAGAGATGGCTGACATATCATCATAACCACTACTACATGGCTGAGACAGACTTGGTATCCTTACCTGTCAAAGTTCGCAATGTGCCCACCGATCCCGCTCCCAGTCACCCCGAATGTCTTCTCTCAGAAAATGATATGCAAAAATGGTCCAGGTCTCAGATTTGGTGTACGTCCCAAGAAATCTCCCAGACATCTGTGACTTTTCCTGGTATCTTAGACAATGCATTGACGCTAAAAGGAGCAGGACTATCTCTAAACTCTGAGTCCACCTGGCAGCTGTAACAGCTTTCCACCAACCAGTAGTGGGATAGTCAGTGCTGTTATATCTGACCACTAAAATGTTCCTCAGGTATAGTTGGCCTCCCTTTGAAGCCATGACCACCTGTATGCTGACAAACCTCTCAATGAAAACGGTCTTCCTGGTAGAGATTACCTTGGCCAATAGAGATGTATTCCTTCTCCCTGCTGGCCCTACCCCTGGCACCTGCTTGGGCTGTCATGGGGGGCAGCAAAGGCTGCTGACTCCTCTAATAGTATAACCATGGTAATTTGGCAGCAGGGGCACTGGCTAGTCAGCCCACATACAAACCTGCCTGAACCTCATGGGTATGTACTCTGGGGGGCTAGCCTCTGCTGCTGCTGCTCCTACTCCTGCGGCTACAGTACTATTCTTAGAGCACTAGCTGTGATGAGAGCTTGGATGATTTTGAGCAAGCTGGGAATCATACCTGCTAGCCTGTAGTACAATTGTCATATTGCTCATATATAAACACACACTCATTTTATCAACCAAAAAAATAAAAGGAAAAGTGTTCCCATTGTAAAGGAAACCACTTTTCTCTGTCTCATTTACCCTTTCTTTTTGTCTTTCTGAGATTCCAGGTAACTTTTTTTTTAAAAAAAAATTCATCTCTCTTTGCGACAAGGAACTATCTCTGGGTTAGTAATAACCAGAGTAAACAGCAAATTGTAGTCTGAGACTGACAGTATATATACCATTGCTTTATGTGCAACTTTTGCCTCTGAGTTTGGAAATTATCCAACAAATTTGCCAGAATTAGACTTTTAAAAACAAGTGATTTTAAGACTGCGACCTGGGCCCATATTGCAGAGTACTACCATTGTTAGTGTACTGAAGAAAAAATAGGTTTCCTTACTAATCTTTTATGTATTTGTTTTTTCCCCTAGCTCAAATTATCAGTGTCTTCTGAAATCATAAAGCTTATTCTATTCATTTGTTATTTCATTTAAATTCTGAGGTTTAGTCTTTAAATTTCCATTAATTTGCACTGTTTGGTCTATTGAGGTTTTCATTTGTCAGCTCTTGGGTATTAGTTACGCAAATATTGATGTGTAGCTTTGGCCTGTTAGCTATCAATTGAAATCAGAAAATCAATAAACTTAATAGCTCCTCATTACACAGTTGACGCATTTGCAAGGCTGAGTTGAGAACCATCAGTGAATAATCAATTCAGTCAAAAACTATTATCTGATCACTGCCAGAAACAGTTTCATAATATATTGGTGTATTTATAGTTGAGTGTAACACATCCACAGTATTTTTAAAAGACAAAATAAGATCTGCTTTTTGTTTCTGTTGTCATATGGCTCATGTTAAATTAGATCTTTGAATGGGAAAGCGGAAGCTTTCCTAATACTAAGATATGGACGCAAATTAGTGGAAGGTGATAATTTAAGATTAGGTTTAGGTTCAAGTTTAGCTCATGCGATTTGGCATGCTGTTTGATGGCCTACATGCCAGCGCTGGGGTGTCAAAGCTACCCACATTGCAAATCTCAGTGCTAGGTAAATATCAGGCTCTCTGGCGCCACCAGGGGTATGAATGGGCAGTGTTAGCTCTGTCTCTTTACAACACACCAGGCAGCACAAATGAGATGTCCCAGTGGGTGAAGTAGACCATTTCCAACATGGAGCAATCGAACAAACAGGCACTGTCTCTTGCTATGGATTAAAAGTGAACTCTCAATCTTAGCCCTAACATGTTTCTGCAGAACTGAACACACTGATGCCTGGAAGGTGATGGTTTTTAACTCCCAATATTAATGGCATATATAAAGGCTTAGAACTTTAATACTTCCGGGATTTTGTTAGATGGTCTCAACACTACTTTTCATTATTTAAATATATTTTATTTTTTAAAGAAAGTGGTAAAGAATCTAACACCAGAGGCAATAAAATACATTTATGCTTCTGAGATTTGAGTCCCTCAGATAAACACCTATCAAGTCCCCTCAAGCTCATGGCTCATCAGGCTGATGCAGTTGATGCACATCAATTTCAGAGCCAACAGTACACAAGGGAGTGGTGTGGCCAGCATCACATTGGACCACCTTTGACTGCCGTAACCAAATGGATCAGATACCTATTTTGCAGCTTGGTGGACTGGACGTCTGAGGTCAAGCAAGTCTCAAATCTACTACAACTTTTCAGGATTGTAGTCAAGCACCTCAATCACTCAGCCAACACTCCCCTAGCATAAATGCTGCCTTCCCCTCCCCCCCCCAAAAAAGCATGTATTATTTACATTGTCGGTTTAATGGACAATGTCCTGTAAATAATCAAAATATGTATATATCTCAAAATTATTGTCATATGTTAGTGACTAAATACGTGTTAAGTTCCCAGTGCCAGGCTTCATTTTTGGTTTTGGCAATCCATTTTTGTAGGGCTCATCCACACACAATGTAAAGTTGCCCCTGCTGGCTCTGTAGCAGCAGGTAAAATTTCTAGAGCTTTGTACAATGCTGTTGATGTATGTGATACTGGCATACAACCAGAGGACTAAACAGTCATGTTAGTTTCCGTTCCATTAGAAACACAAGAAATAAATCAGTTTGTTAGATTGAAAATGACTAAATTGACAGAGTAAGACTTTTTTTCAAGATTGCAAGTCTGTAATACTGTTATAAATACTGTCAGTAGTACTGTTAGTAATACTGTTATATTTGCAAATAGCATGTAGTATGTCTTTTTAAAACTGAACTGAAAGCAATTTTTTAAATTTCTGCATTTAGTGTGTCTGGATAAATATAGTCAAACTTTTGTTTGTGTTCCATATTTCTTAAAATTCTCAGCTATTGTTTCAGGGGTTTATGCCTTTACAAACTATGTCTTCCAAAGTCCTTGTCAGATTCCTTCAATAAAGAAAGGAAATTGTGGATCTGATACATTTCAAATGTTAAAAAATAGCAGAAAAAAAGCCTTGAAGTAGTTCACTAACTTATTTTAAAACTGTTTTATATACAAACTATAAAATACAAACTGGAACAGCTTGGCAAACATGAGCATCTTGTGTCCTTATGCCAAAAAGAGTCAAAAGATACTATTTTGGGCTGGCCAAGGGGGCTGACTTCTTGTTTTCCCATGCTGCCCCTAATTTGTTGGTGGTACAGTTATGGAGAGAGCTCAGCTGCATTACCAAAAATATACTTTGTCAGATAAAGGGTCAAAGAGACTGGACCTCCGAAGCAGAAATGTTTTTTCCTCCACTGACCTCCAATTTCACATAGCTAATTATTAAGCTTTATTAGAAAAATATGATTTTAAGGACACTAGGCTCACAAAATTTAAAATCAAACTCCCCATGGAAGACTGAGCCCAGTTCCAGTCCTCAGTGGACAAGGGAAGGATGATAGCAAAGCTGGGTCTCCAGGCCATGATAGACACCACAGCTACAGCATCCAGATCTTTGGCTACAGGACTGGTCATACAAAGAGACTTATGCCTCCAATCATCAGGCTTCCCTAGAAAGGTCCAAAATTCTATCCAAGTCCTCTTCTTTGATGAGTCCAACCTTTTAAATGAAAAGACAGATGAGTCTCTATCATCTCTAAAGACTCAAGAGCCATCCTGTGATTCCTGAGAATTTACATTCCAGCCCTTTCCACCACGACTACCCTCTTCGCTTATCCCATGCTACCAGCATCCAGCTGAAGTTCCTCATAAGCGACAAAGGATTCAGACGTTCCATTTCTCAGCTCCCTCCACTACTACACCCTCCACATGCTCCCAACTGCAGGCCAAAAGCAATTTTTGACATGCACGTTGAGACCTGCCTACCACTACCAATGCCATCAACTTCTCCTCCCATCATCTTTGGCAGTCATCTTGCTTTCTTTGCCCATAGTTGGAACAAGATCACAACAGACAGTTGGGTTCTGGAGATTATCCATCAGGAATGCTCCATAAAGTTTTTCTTTGCCTTCTCACTAACTGACCCCCCTTAAGGGACCTTTTTCACCAATTGATTCTTCAACAGGATGTGGAATCCCTAATGCACATGGGGACAATAGAGAGCATCCTATCTCGGTACCAGGTTCTATACTCCATGTATCTAATCCCCAAAAGAGAGATGGTGGAGACCCATTGTGGACCTTTGGCAGCTGAACACCTGTATCCAAAAGCTGAAATTCAGAATGCTTACATTAGCATCTTTAATCCCTTCCCTTCGGGAAAGGAGTGTGTTTTGCAGCTCTCAAAATAAAAGATGCATATTTCCACATGGACATTCATTCACCCATCACATAGGAAGTTCCTGAGTTTCATGGTTGACCAAAAGCACTACCATTTTCTCCCACGAAAGCTCATGCGATAAATAAATCTGTTAGTCTTTAAAAGTGCCACAGGACTCTGTTGTCTTTCTACAATAGACTAACATGGCTACCCCTTTGGAATTCAAAAGCACTACCAGTTCAGCATCCTTCACCTTGGACTTGACAGCACCCTGGTATTCACAACATTTTTCACAATTGGAGAGGCCCAGATGAAATGTTATGGATATACTGAATTTCCCTACCTGGATAAATGGCTCTTGATAGAGCAATCTTTCCAAGAAATTATATCAGCAACAAAGTTTCTTCTTTACCTCCTTGCCACCTTAAATTTTTCCATAAATGAAGACAGATCCATTAGGAAAATATATTTTATAGGCTGGACTCAATCTGTATTGGGAGTTTTTTCCCCACAGAGATTTTACGCAATGAGCAACCTAATCTCTTGCATTATCTGTAAACTTCGAACTACGGTTCATTGGTGTCTCCCCATTAGGTCACCTGTATACATGCACCTGTTTCACATTTTTCACCATACTCCCCTTGCGGTGTCTACAAGCTTGATTCCACTGAACAAGGATTGCATTGACTCCAAAGTCACCATTCCGTCCCTCGCTTGGTGGTCCAACCAAAATAAAATAATGGTGGGGACTGTCTTCATCTCTGCCATAATGAGAGCCACCACCTTGAGGGATGCCTCCCTTTACAGGATGGAGTGATCACTTGGACTGCAACATTGCTCAAGGCATGTGGACCCCAGGATAGGCCATTTAAACTCACTGGAGCTCAGAGCCGTTTTCTTGGATGGCAAAGCTTTCTTTCCCCTGATATTCTTACTCCACACACAAATAATGTCAGACAACATCACCATAGATATCTAAATAAACAAACAGGGAGGAGCTAAATCTTGTCCCCTAGTCTGGAAACAATTACACTTTGGAACTCGTATCTCCTGGATTTTCAAAACTCCTTGGCAGACAGATTTAGCAGAAGCTTCTCTGCAGACCATGAATAGGAGAGCCATGACACAGTCCTACCTAACATATTTGCATGATGGAGTACTCTGCTATGGGACCTCTCAGTGTCCCAAATGAACAGAAAGCTTCCTATGCATTGCACAAGGGAAACCATAGAGCAAGTTTCCTAGGGTGATGCTCTCCTTCTGTCCTGGACTGACAACCTCAGATACACCTTTCCTGCCATCCCTCTACTACTGCAAGTTGGACGATCCGGTGCAACAGAGCCACCCTCATCCTCCTAGCACCCTACTGGTCCAGACTTTGTTTCACAAAGCTCCTAATAATGTTCATATGTCCCCCCTGCCTCCTCCCCCCATCAAGATGCTTGCAGTGAAGGATCTCCTAACTCAGGATAGAGGGTAAATCGAGTACTACAAACCAGGCTCATGCCATTTCACAACCAGATGTTTGAATGGGTATTGGTGATAGAATGATCATGCTCCACCCCATTCAGGAAATCCAGACCCAAAGCAGGAAAGATTCTACTAGATGCTACTACCTCAACTAACTGGTAGCAATTTTCAGATTAGATGCATCACCTACCAGCATTCACTTGATACAGCATTATAGTTATCCTTGATTATCTCTTTTTCTTAAAGATCTCGGGTTTAGCCCTTAGTTCACTGTAAGTACACCTAGCACCTATTAGTACCTTACTCCCTCCGAACCCCAAGGCCACATTCAGCCATGCTTTGATTTATGAAGGTTTTGATCGGGACTTTCCCATCGATCATGAAACCTACACCTCCGTGGGTGTATTTTCAATACTCCTAGGCCTTTTATCCTTTCAGCACTCAGACATGCTCTTCAAACCTCTGGAAACATGTGCCATGAGCCCCAGTTCCTGAAGACTACATTCTTAGTAGCCATCACTTCACGGAGAAGGGTAAGCTGGGAGCCACAATGGCTACCCTGATTTCACAAGAAGTTTTAAGAACATAAGAATGGCTTATATCAGACCAGTGCTCCATCTAGCCCAGTAAACTGTCTTCTGACAATGGCCAATGCCAGGTGGTTCTCTTAGGTTAAATCCTGAATTCCTCCTCAAGATTGTCTGAGTTTTACATCAATCAGTTAATATACTTACTATATTCTTCCCAAAACAGCACGCTTCTTTCAAGGAGAAGAGACTTGATTCCCTTGATATCAGGTGCACCATGGCACTCTACCTGCAGACAATCAAACCTATTAGAAAATCTCCCAGACTCTTTGTTGCCACGGCAGAAAGGTCATTGGAACAAATATTCTCATAGAGGATTTCTACATGGGTTTCAGGATGCATCTTAGAATGCTATAAAATAGCAAAGCTTCCTCCACTCATCCCCTACCCCAGGTATATTACAGCTCACTCTGTGCAAGCACAAGCTGCCTTTATGCTGCAGAAAATCTGCATAGTGGCAACTTGGAGTTCCATCTGTACCTTCTCATCACTCTGCGCTCTAACTCAAGCAGCAAAAGCTGATGCACCCGTAGGAACGGCAGTACTATAGACATCTCTGCTGCCAGTTTCCTTGAACCATCCTTCTGTCTGAACACTGCTTGACAGTCACCCACATCTGGAATACACAAAGAGTTCTCAGCTGAAGAAACAGGTTACTTACTGTAACTGGAGGTTCTTCAAGATGTGTGGTCCCTGTCTGTTATACAGTACCTGCCTTCCATCCCCTCTACTTCAGATCCAGTTGGATAATGGTAAGAGTATGAACTGGAGAGGCATCGACCCATACAGCATCTTATACCCTTGGTCGGGACCATGTGTTGGTCAACAGATGCCGCTTTGAAGAAATTTGGGCACATGATGCACAGGCATACCCATGTGTGGAATTCAGATAGGGACTGCATATCCCACAGCACCTTCAATTCCAGTAAGTAACCTCCATTTTCAGAAAACTATATACAACATTCCCATATGTCTTCCCTGAAGAATGTTTAGGTAGAAACCAATTTGAAGCTGAATATTGTTACTAAAATAACTGACCCCATATTCTTCTCTTGACGATTTAGACTCATTAAGGAAAAACACTAAGTAATATGATCAGCTTTTGATACAGTTTTCTTGGATACAGCTTGATCTAATGTACCGATGACAAATGAAACAGAAAAGTGGATGAACATTGTAAAGATTTTAATCTGTTCCAGTTAAATTCCTAATGGGCATTTTCATGTCAGATGGATATTTAGGGACTTTGCTTGTTTGGGGTATAGGAAAACTATTGCAGGGATGATGGCACCCACCACACTCTGAAGAGAGAATTTATTATCATTGCAGCCTTCAAAACCAATTACAAATAAGAGAGGTGGCTTTTTCAGTCCTTTACGACATTTTCTTTCCATGTGGTGTATGAGTAGATGCACTGCTTTTAACATAGCACTAATGAATGGTGCATGCAAGATAAATGGAATGTGCCCATGTACCTAAGTTTATCAGCATTATGTGGACTTCTACTTTTACTTCTTAATATTATTTCTTACAAGAAAATCTACATAATGCTGGTGTGTCATGTGTAACATGTTCCCTTCTCCTGCATTAATAATGGTGTCAGCCAAGTGCATGTTGGAGGATTTGAACAAATGGAAAATGAGCTATCACAGGAGAACTATTCTTCATGGATATAAAAAGAGGAGTTAAACAAGCGTGTTGAAAAGCCGTCTAATTCTTTTTATTACAGAACCTAGCAAACAGGCATCTAATAAGAGAGGTATCATAATCTGGTGATTAAAGAACTGGACTGGGAATCCAGAGGCATGGATTCTCTTTCATACTTCATTTGTGGAATAGATCCCGTATCACTTGATTCATATTCCAGTGCTCTAATAGTAAGACTGTGCTGTCTCCCTGGCTAGAGGCTCCCTGGCTAGAAATTAGGTGGTAACATATATAGATATTACACCAAAAATCCCTAAATTAAAAGAATGTTAAGTTTGCAAAGTCAAACATTCAAAAGTTTGGAAATGCCAGAATTAAGGTTGCCTATTTCACAAAGGACTAGATTAAAACACATTAATGAATTGTTAAAGCATCTCACCAGGATCCACATGGACTCTTAATGTATGGCTAGTTCAGGATAGATTCACAGCTCAGCTTGACATGAATTAAGTGTTCATGTAGACAAACCCTAAGTAAAAAGTTTCCAGTAGCTTTGGGTGCTGAATTTGAGATGACTATTACATGATTTTTCAGAGTATTTAGCATTAGATAGAACATTCAAAGCATGCTCCCATTGACTTCAGTGGCAGTTGTGAGTACTCAGCACTTCTGCAAATCACATACCAAGTTGAGCACCCAGAAACTAAGGAACACACAAAACTACAGTTGTAAGGGTAACCTTAATTCTGGTATTTCCTAACTAAGAGTGCTAGACTTTGTAACTTGAATAATGTTGTTTTAACACAAAGTTTTGTGTATAATTTCCTAGGTTTTTTAAAAACACAAACTGAAATTACATAATGTGGCATCATAATGATACCCACATGGTTCATGAATAAGATTGTACCCTTTCATGCACTAAGTACCCTTTCGTCAAGTCTCTATCAGTCCCTCTCAAAAACTGAGATTGACATTACACTCTCTGCTGCCAAAGCTGGAAAAGCAGCTTTCATTGGTGGCATCCTTCCATTCTTCCTGAAATGTCTCAGGCTGAGAAGGCCTGACTGGATAGCAGCACTATGCATGGAAATATTCATCACCAACAGACTCCCAAAAGCTTGGAAGTCATCAAAAGTCATTGCCATTTTAAAACCTCAAAATCTGTACAACCTAAAAATTACTGGAGTAGGCAATCCTGGCAAGGCTGACCTCCTTCATGGAGACCACAGTCCTCCCGAAGCAGGCTGGTTCCAGGCAGGACAAAGCTGCTGTGATCAAGTGGTTGCACTGAATACACATAGTGAGGCCTGCTTCCAGTGGAAGCTTAAAATGGCTGCGGCTTTTATTGACTTGTCATCAGCCTATAACACCATTTGACGCAAGGGCTAACTGCGGAAGCTATCCAACCAGCTTTTATGCGACCTTTGCTTCAACTCATGGGGTCGGTGGTTTTGGAAAGAATGTTCCATGTCCATCTCGGATTAGCAAAAAGCAGAGTCTGCACAGTGGCTTTCCATAAGGATCACTACTAGCATCATCCCTTTTCAATGTATATATGTGATGTCACCAACATGC
This sequence comes from Pelusios castaneus, assembly GCA_007922175.1. NCBI lineage: Eukaryota > Metazoa > Chordata > Testudines > Pelomedusidae > Pelusios > Pelusios castaneus. The sequence goes on from ML685816.1 coordinate 1,090,668, forward strand.
CACAAGTTCATTTATGCTGATGACCTGGCACTAATGTTGTAGGTTGCAACACTTAAAGAAGAAGAAGACACCCTTAATGTTGATCTGAAGACAATGGAAATCTGCTTTTGGTACTGGTGGCTCAAACCTAATCTATCAAAACAGTGTTGTCAGCTTTCCATATCAGGAGTTCTGAAACTGAATGTGAACTTCTGCAGCAAGTTCCAGAGGGGTAGCTGTGTTAGTCTAGTTCAACAAAACAAACAAGGAGTCCTGTGGCACTTTTAAAGACTAACAGCAAGGAAACCTCACCTGTAGGACTCATTCTTCTTCCAGCCTTACCTGTCAACAGTATCAGAAGCAGGTGAGCTCTAAAATGAAGAGTCACATCAGTATCATCCAGATTCTAACTGGAGTTGTGATGCTTGAATGCTCCAGTCAGAAATACTGGCTTTAGTTGATTACACAGCCAAGTTCTGCACAACCATATCGAGAAAAAGTTGTCACACAGACATCAGATAAATTCAGCTATAGCACTTGTGACTGGCATCCTGAAGTCCACTCTGCTGCCTTAGCTTCCAGTTCTCACAGACATCTTTCTTCAAACTATCTGACAAGAGATGGATACCAGTGCATGAGTATAAAAAAGCTCTCATAATGAAAAGCTCCCACCTGGTGACGGTGTTGTTCACTCACCTTGCATTAATCAAAGTCCTGTTGACTATGCTGGAGAAGCTCTTCTATCATCCAACTTCAATCCACAACACATTGGAGGGTGCAGTGGGCAGGTTCTGACATAAGAAACAAGCATCTCTCAGATGATCCTGCTGTTTAGCCGCCTGGTTTCTTGTTCTGCCAAAGACAGTAAACTGCCAATTACTGTATTAGGATATTACATGAAAGATGGACGGACACACATGATGCACAAGTGAAAGATCAAGGATTTCCCACAGTGTACATGTGGAGATCTCCAAACCATTGAACATGTGACAAGTTCCCCATCTTTTCACTTCCCGGAGGTATAGCAAAGGTGCACTCCACATCACCTCAAGCCTTTAAATGGATTTCAGACCTTCCTATTAGCTTGTACAAGTTGTTGTTTTCATACAAAAGTAGTAGTACTTGACTAGTATCTCATCCCAGTCCAAGTTTCCTTGTCCAGCCAATCCCAGTTTCCCCTGCTGCTCCTGACCTCCTTGTTCCCAGTCTCCCTGCCCAGCCAGTCCTAGTTCTCCCTCCCATAACACAGCTCCTTGTTAAATCTCTGTAAAATCTCTCCCATTGTACTCATTCCCTCCACACTCACTGGTTCCTATTCCCAATCTTTCTGCTGGCACTAGTATTTCTAATTCACTAGCAAACTCCTTCAGGCTACCTGTCTTTACCTTGCCTTGCAGGTAACAATCAGTGAACCTGTTCCCGAGTTCTACAGAGAAATCTCTCTATGGCATCTAGTCCCTCTCCCTGGACATTCACAGAATTAAGTTCATGCCTCCAAAGAGACAGTACACACACCAGTCAGTTGGGTTTGCTGAGGACTCTGTACTTCAATGTAACAACACTGATTGGTTTATAATAAAACCAAGAATAATTTTTATTACTAATAGGCATTTATTTGATACTAAGCTGAGATAACAGAAACAGAAAATGATTGCAAACAAAACAAAATAAAGCACGCTTTCCAGTGTTTAAGACTTAATTTTAGTGTGCTACAGTATTTCCCTATATAGCTTTCTCATTTGCATCAAGCCACCAGCATCTACAGCCCTTCTGGTAAGAAGTTCCAACATTCACAAATTCAGAGGGTGCTGTTCCTTCTTTCCCCTAAGTGATGGAGTTTTCTTTCGTCATCCCTCCACCTCCTCTTTTTTTAATCATTCAGTAACCCTTTGAGATATATTCATTGACAAATAAACCCAGACAAAGTTTCTCTCCCCTGCTGGTGTGTAAACACTGTGCTGTCTTAGTCATCTTCTGGTCAATTTACCTTTTTGTTGGGCTTTATCAGTTTGATTACCTCAGATGGACATGTACTTTCATTGTCCTGGCCTCCCCTTGCTCAGGCCTTGTACACACGATCACTTTATCGCGCATTAACAATCATTACCGCTGGATACCAACAACAGCGTACACACGTGCAATAGGGCTGTTGCGTGTTAACTGCCTTGTTGTAGCGCAATACAAAAACCACCTCGATGAGGGTGGTAGCAGTTAACGCGGAACAGCTGTTTCGCCTTTCCACTCGTGTGTACGCTTACCGCGCAATGATTGGCCTCCGGAAGTGTCCCAGCATTCCAAAGTCATCCTCTCTGGTCTTCCCCCCACCCGCTCTGTGGCCGTGACGAAACAGTCCCCGCCCTGATCAGATTCCCGGGATTTTCGAATTTCTCGTCTGTTTCACTTCCTGTTCTCTTCCTCGTGGAGTGGAGTGCAGCTCCGATCATCAGCAGTAATGGCGGCCGGTCGTGGAAGACGCGCACCCCTTTGGAGCACGGCAGAGATGCTGGACCTGATCAGCATCTGGGGAGAGTCCGCTGTGCAGGCACAGCTACGTGGCAGCAGGCGAAATTATGATACATTTGGCATAATTTCTCGGGCCATGTCAGAGAGAGGTTATGATAGAGACACTGTGCAGTGCAGATCAAAGGTGAAGGAGCTAAGAATAACCTATCACCCAGCGAAGGAGGCAAACCGCCGTTTGGGATCAGCGCCTGCTACATGCAGGTACTATAAGGAAATAGAAGCCATCCTCAGTGGGGACCCCACAACCACTGCAAAGAGTCCCGTGGACACATCGGCCCCCCCCTCATCCAGTGAATGCCAGACCCGAGCAGGATGAGGACGTGATCGATGAGGAGGAGGAGATGGAGGATGACCTGGAGGAAAGCGCAACAGCGCGTAGCCAGGAGCTCTTCTGCACCCCCGCTGAGACGTCCACCCAAGACATGAATTTCAGCGTGTCCTCTGAGGCAGCAGAGGGGGGTTCTGGTAAGTTTCTCATTCGTGCAGCTATGGCTCCTGCTAAAATATCATTGTCTGGGGTGGGGGTGCTTGCTGTCTCAGTCCCCGCTGTGCACGCTCTTTACTCTGCATTCATTAGAAGTGCATCAACACAAGCAGTGATTGTCAAAAAATCATCTGTATTTAGGTCAGTAAAGGTTTCCTCGATGTACCTCCAGAGCCTACTACTCAGGTTAGATGGGAGAGCGTTTGTGTCTACGCTCCCAAAGACGGATACTCTGCCTTGCCAGCTGCAAAGCACAGCCCTGGGAACCATGGCAGCACACAGTGCAGCAGCATACGGTCCTGGCTTGCAACCGGTGGCATGTAGGATATGTAGTCTAGCTGGCAGGGGCACTCTGAGGAGAGAGATATCGGGTTCCATCTATGTGCCCCGTGCAGAATTTTAGCCCCCAGTAAGCTTTCTATTAGGACGTACCTTGTCCGCTTCAGTGAAGCAGGGATGTTGTCCTCTGCCAAGTCCAGCATCCCATACAAACAGCGCCAGCGCCCTTTTAAACGGCTGAAGGCACACTCCACAGTCATTCTGCAGCGGCTCAATCTGTAATTGAACCGCTCCTTGCTGCGATCTAGGTTACCGGTGTATGGCTTCATGAGCCATGGCATCAGTGGGTATACTGGGTCTCCGAGGATGATTATGGGCATCTCCACATCCCCCACTGTAATTTTTTGATCAGGGAAGAAGGTACCCCCTTGCAGCTTCCGGTACAGACCAGTGTTCCTGAAAATGCGGGCATCATGCACCTTTCCCGACCACCCAGCATTGATGTCCGTAAAACGCCCCTTGTGATCCACGAGTGCTTGCAGCACCATGGAGAAGTAGCCCTTCCTGTTGATGTACTCGGTCGCAAGATGGTCTGGAGCCAAAATAGGGATGTGTGTGCTGTCTATGGCTCCCCCGCAGTTAGGGAATCCCATGGCAGCAAAGCCGTCCACATCTCACGAACATTGCCCAACGTCGCCGTCCTCCGTAGCAGAACGCGATTGATGGCTCGGCACACTTGTGAGAGGGCTAATCCGACAGTGGACCTCCCGACTCCAAACTGGTTTGCAACCGACCGGTAGCAGTCAGGAGTCGCCATCTTCCAGACAGCAATTGCAACACGCTTCTCCACGGTTAGGGCTGACCTCATGTTGGTGTCTTTACGTCGCAGGGCAGGGGCCAACTCTGAACACAGTTCCAGAAAGGTTGCTTTCCGCATTCGAAAGTTCTGTACCCACTGCTCATCATCTCACAGCTGCATAACAATGCGATCCCACCACTTGGTGCTCGTCTCTCGTGACCAGAAACGGCGTTGCACCATGTGCAGATGATCGGTGAAGGATCTGAGCAACGCGGTGCTGTTGCTCTTCATGGCATCGATCAGCCCCTGCTCCTCAGCGTCCTCGTCTGACTCGGAGCTCATTGCATACTGAGCAACCAGCTGAGATGTATTTAGAATGCTGAAGGTGGACAGTGGAGATCAGAGCAGGATCCATGCTGTCGCTGTTGTGATTGCTCGCAAGTGGTGCGGTGCGTCGCGTTACTGCACTGTTGAAAATAGGCGCGAGTTGCTATTGGCAACAAGGAAAACGCAAGGGGAACACAGTGCATCACGGGAAACTGAGAGTTTACCCATGGCGCTTTGCGTTCCTTTCCTTCATCCCATGATTCTAAGCGCAGATTGAGGGAAAATTGAACTGGGGGGTAGGTGCCCAGAATTCATTGCGCTACACCGTGATATTGCAAAGAATTCTTTTGCGTTACAAGGAGCGACGTGTGTACGCACTCTCCCACAATAAAGGTCACGTGTTTTTTATAGCGCGATTGCCATGTTGCGCTTTAATCTGATCATGTGTACATAGCCTCAGTTTACACTGGAGAAACAAGCAAAACAACATTTCTTTGTCAACAACAAACTTGTTTATCCACTCTATTCAGATTGCTTGGTCTGAATGTACTTCAGTAACATATTTCCAGCACACATACATCATTCTTTACATATTCTCCATACATACATCATACAGTAATATTAATCATCAGCATGTCATCGGTTTTTATATGATACCTTACAAGACACTGACTAAATATCCTAACTGTTTTGGGTCTACTCTTTGCCAGTTGCCATAATGGGGCAGTTAAAATCACATTCACACTGTATGGGCATACACTACATATGCCACATGTCAGCTAAAATTATTTTAGGAATGTTTGAGACGAGAGATTGTTTAGAATTTTTGTATCATCTTGGACCAAGTTAGTTTCTGGAGAGAAATTCCACATTTAGGGAAAGAAGGAAGTTTATATTTGTGAAAGGTTTTTTTGTTTGTTTGTTTTTTTTAAAGTGTTTGAAATCTTTGAGTCTGGGATGTTAGACATCCCACATGAGATGGATTAATGGATTAAGGAAGGGTAGTCAAAGATAGTCAAAGCTGCAAAATAACTTCATTGTTCAGATGATTCTGAATTTCTCATGTGGCTATCACCTCCACAGACACACACGTTTATCTGTGTGATTGTGTGTGTGACAGAGAGGGAATATACAAGGAATATAAAAAAAGGGCTAAGCTTTTTAGGTTATGTGTATTTTGTTGCCTGTGTTCTTTCTTGGAACTGTTATACCAGGGTTGATGGTGTTTAATTCTTTGTTGCAAGTTCAGTTTTGCAGAAGTCAGTGATTTTCTTATTTTCAAATAGGAACATGACTTCAAAAGTGCAAATGAAAATGCAGGAATCTAAAGTAGTTCAAGTGCCAGCACAATTTCAACCATTCTGTTCAGTTTATATATGTTTAATGTGCACTTCCCAAATTTTTGACTGTTACTATACTTTTCACCACTGTGTATTTTACTTCTCTCTTTTTCTGTGTATAAATTGTATGTACATAATATACTGAGGCTTTGTTCTGATCTTAACAACTTTTATTAGGTTCTATTATCATATATGTTTTATATCTCTACTTTATGCTGGGTGTGATTGTTTGGAAATGCTTTTATTTATGCATATATTTAATATATACGTATTTATTACACACACACACACATATATACACATGCATATTCATAAACTCACAAATGTGTACATATTGTGTAAAGGTTATTGGGGATACAGAGATATAGAAGATAGAAGAAGCTAGTAATTGCCTTTAAGATCAGAGCACAAAGCATTACCTTGTATTTTACAAGGCCAGCCAGCAACAAAAGAGCAGTAATTTATGAGCTCAGCGTAAAAGAATAGCATAATTGCATTAAAAATTAATGCTAATGAACACTAAAATGGGGAAGGTGGTTATGATGAAAGTTTGTATTCATCTTCCCTGGTTTGAATGATGGCTAGTGGCTTGATTAATGGCTTAATTTCTATCAATTAGCGGGGAAAAGTCTCCTACGAGACAAGGGTAAATTGAGCATTGAATTACATATCTTGCTTTTGTGTGCTGAGAAAAAAAAAAAGCTGTGTATCTCTGATATTAGCCACAGTGACAAATGTGGTGTGCCCTGCAATGTCTGCATTAGCTCTCCTGACAGGCTGGTTGTGTGTGGTTATGGGGTGTTTGGAGATGGCTGGCAGACAGAATTCGCTGGCTAGTTCCTTAGAAACATACAACTCTTCCCTCTATAGAATTTTAATTAGAGTCAATGAGAATTCCAAAATTAACATGGACAGCAAACAGCAACAGCAGAGTCTGTATTCAGTTCTTTTAATCTGGAGCAACTAAAACCATTTTTATATTCTGTATATTAAAACAAGGCAAACATCCAACAGCTTTAGGCACATGAACATTGATTCCTACCATTTTATTATCTGGCTTTTACTTTTTCATTACAATTCTATATCTTACTTTTTTAAAAAACCAAAAAACCAAAACCCTACTTTAAAAAAAAAAACAACAAAAAAAAACCAAAACAAACCCCTAAGAACTGGGTGTATATATGCAATAAGGAGCATATAAAAATATCAACAATACAACTATAGAGTTAATTAAAGATAAGTATAGTTTTAAACACAGCTGGAAGAGAAATCCAGAGTTCTTTGATTTACATAGCTCTCAACTTTAAAACTTTATTCTTTTGAGATTCCTACAATGTATCCATATCCCTTGCCTTTTGTTTGTTTGATACACTGACCTTCCTTAAAGAGAGAGAAATAAGTATCTAGTTTTGATTAAAAGCAAAATGAAAACTAAATTATAGTGACACTGTTTAAGTCACTATAGTTAAAGTTGAAAAAATACAACTTGCCAATAAAAACCTGCTTTGGTTTGAAAAAGGAATATAGGGCTTAAGGCAAGGTTGCTCATTTCTGAGTGAGGCTTTATATTTCTGCCAACTTAGAGGGAAAACTGGCTGCCTTTTTAAAGTTGTAAAATAACAAAAAGAAATTGAAAATGATGTGATAGATTATTTTTGTGGTAATGCACTTTATTTGGACCAAGAAATTCAGGACATTTTATAGATGCCTCAAAGTTTTTTTCAGAGGGATTTTTAGCATGTTAAACTTATCCATATATGTACTGTTGCTAATGAAATGTCATAATAGGAAAATTAGGCACTTAAAGACTTAATTCTGCCTTGATTTAAACTCTCGTGTAATTCCATGTGTATCAGGGAGTTGTTTGGGATGCAAATCAGCACAGAGCATTGCCTTTGGTAAGCACAGAAAAATACTCAGACCACACCATTTCAGATGTTTACAATATACAGATCTGATCCCAAAATAAATACAGTAGCATAACCAGTAAAGCTATCTAGCCTACCATCTTTTTAAATTATGATATATACTTTTTCATGATAATTTAAAAATTAATTAAACTGGAGGCAAACCTCGCCTTTTAATTAACTTGGATTTGGTCAGGTTTTCTTCGTAGAATTAGTTGGTGGGCTCACTACAGTTCCTAGTGGCCAGGGCCCACACCACAGAAACCATTATCACAATGACCTCCCTTGCCACAGGTTCAGAAAAGAGATCCAGAATTTATTTGGTGGCGAATGAACTATTCTCCTTCTCCTTCTCCTCTTCTTTTTAAAAAAAACAAACCAGTGATCCTCCCTGGGTGGGTTTGAAATACAGTGGCAGAGCCATGTGGAAAAGTTAGTGCTTGTTGTTGGTGCCATACTTCTTCTGCACACACAAGATTGTCAATTTTGCCCCTTTTCACAAGTACTTACATTCCTCTGAAAGAAACCTCTTAAAGGAAGGAAAATGAAGGCAATCCTGCATATGGTACAAGGGTAGCAGTACCCCCCATGAGCTGTCAGTAGGGCTCTAACCTCAGATTTCCTATGTTTTGGTGCTGGAAGTCTTAATTCAACTTCAGCTAATGCTTGTGATACCTGTATTCTGCCACAGGTTGTTAAAATTGAATTGACAATTAAACTGTGCATCTCCGATGCTTAGAATGCTTATTAGATCCTTCCTTTGTTTTATATGTATTATCATGTCTCTCTCTAATGGCTGGTCACAGTTTGCATAGATCCCATTCCTCTCTGGGAGCTGACAGATGCAGTGTTTGGCACAAAAGAAAGAATCTGTATCTTAAAAGGTGAAACTCGCTTTGCTGCATAGGCCCTTTGCAACAGTTAAGTCTTGCATAGGAGATGTGTGGGGAGCCCATGACTAGAGTGTGCATTGCAGGGATGTCTGTGCATCCTCTATATGCCACCTAAAAAGTCTTTGAAGCAGGGTAGATTTGTTTAGATGAAAATAATTTAAATAAATTGATACGAGAGATAGATATAAATCATCAATTTTAATTTTTTGCATTGGTATTTTTTAGGTATTTTTCTAAAAAAATGGTGGATTCTCAATTGTTAGAAGCTATTAAAACATATTGATTTACAACTATATATGGCCTTTATACTAAATTTGCAGATTCTTTTTTCTAACTAGGAGACTACATCATATCTTCATTTGTTTAGTGAAGCAATTCTATAAACAAATTACATTTATTCAGATTCTTAATTTCCACATTTTTTATTCCTAGAAAATTGTAAATGATGCATTTCTTATTTACTAGATGATAAATACTTTTTTTCTTTGTGCTATATAACAAACTCTATCAGATGGACATTCAAATTCAATTAAAAATGCAACAGGATTTTATTTTGTATTTCTTTGATTAACTAGAACTACCTTAAATGTACCAGATGCATAAGAATAAAAGCTTACCAAAACATATTTTGCATTTAAAACCAACTGATTTATTTGTAAATGGTAAATTGAACTGATTATTTCTGGTCACCATATCCTTAAAGAATTTAGTACTAATAGATCTCATCCTCTCAAACTTAGTTTCTCTGAATAGATTGAAAGAGGAAAACAAGCTTGCCTGATTTTTCAGTTCCCAGTAGGCTTCATGATTTTGAATGACCTAATCATAGAACAGAACTAGTTAAATAAACTGAAATGAAGAAGATATTCTCTCTGCACATCCAGAAGAGGCAACTGCTGTCAAAAACTGGTTTAGCGCTTCAACAAACTCTAGTTGCAGGTGCTTAGCCAACGAATTCTACCATGTCATTGGTTTGACCTTCTTTAAAATATAGCAGCAAATATGTATTACTTAGTATTATTTTTTGTATTTCATTTAAATTATCATATAATTTATAATATGTTTACATAGGATTTAAATTTAAATTTTAAATAGGTTTATTTTTAAAAAATTAACTTGTATTTCATTTAATTTTTTAAAAAATCTGATTTAGATTAAGGTGTTTGGGGTTTTTTTTTTTAATTTTAATCGATTTTTATCCATCCTAACCAGAGGCCAAAGTGCAGCCTTAAAGGAATTGGCTTGGGAGAAGGGACATGGCATATAGAATCATAGAAACTGGAAAGGACCATGAGAGGTCATCGAGTCCAGTCCCCTGCACTCATGGCAGGACCAAGTACCCTCTTAAACCATCCCTGACAGGTGCTTGTCTAACCTGCTCTTAAAAACGTCCAATGATGGGGATTCCACAACCTGCCTAAAGCAACTTATTCCAGTAGTTAATCACCCTGACATTTAGGAATTTTTTTCCTAATGTCCAACCTAAACCTTCCTTGCTGTAATTTAAGCCCATTGCTTCTTGTCTTGTGGTTAAGGAGAACAATTTTCACACTCTGTCCACATAAAGATAGATGACTGTATTGGGGTTGGCAGGTGGTGTGGATTCAGCCTTGGTGCTGAATGCCTCAGGATTCATCCTCACTGTTGACCCTTAGTGGGGATTGTTAAAAATGCATCCATGTTAGATCTATTACAGCCCACTCAAACAAAACAGAGTTCTGAAGGCAGCATTTTCAGCCACTCTAAGGATGAGGATTCTTTGCATTATTCTGTGGGTACTCCACCTTCCTCAAAAGTCATGGATGAAATGACTTTTTGGTCACATACATAAATAGTATGAACACATGCCAAACTTCCAGCTTTTATTAGGGGGTATAGAACTGAGGACCTTCCTCTCTAAAGTCTCAGATTTATACCACTTGTGCTAAAGGAGAATCTCCACTAATTGACACTAATGTGAATGCTTCTATTGTTTTTTTAGGCCACTCACTAGAACATATACAATCACAGATACCACAGCAAGTCTGTTTCTCTCCAGAGGTAGCCATAAAGTGAACATATATTACAGTCAATACAATGATATGTTGATGGATTTCATTCGAGTGACTTCCAATCTTCTGTCAGTAGCAGAGACTAACCAAGGCCAGGTTGATAATAGGAATTAAAAGGAGAAAAACAACATGCACTTTTGTTTTATCTTGATTTATCTCATAAATTATTTTCACAATGAAATCCAAAGTTTATATAATTTAGAGATGGCAAAGATGCACTAGATCAGCCAGTCCTGCTGCTAGTGCAAGATTTTTTCCTTATTGTACTAGTACTTTTATCTAGTCTAGTTGAAATGCTTTTATTTGCCCATTATGAATGACTAAAATGACTTTAATTCATACAGTTGTGCCTTTCTTTCCCGAGTAATTGAGATAAAACTTCAAATTTCTTGGCATACATTGGATTGCACCACATACTTCTTGTCTTCATACTGTATAATTTTTCCTTTGAGGAAGCTTTGCATTAATTCAGTAAGCATATATGGTATTTGAAAAGCCTGTAAACTTGAAAATCAATTCTCTGTGAGCAATTTGGGTTTTCAAGGGATGTTACAATTATAACTTTTTATTGTAACTAAACGCAGGGGGAAATATTTTTCTCTATTTTGTTAGTTTGCTTATTTAGTTCATTTGTTAATACCTTGTTTATGGTTAACTCCACAGTTTCTCCTTTGCTAAAAAGACAAGCAGACAAGAGAACAGAAAAAAATATCTTTAAATGTTGTTGAACTATTTCAAATCATGCTATTTAATGTTTATTAGAAAACTGATTCTTTTAATTAGTAGTTAATTGTTTTTAAATCCCTTTATACATGTAACAGGTGATTAAACATGAAGCGATATAAACAAGCTGCACAAAAATACTTTGAAATTGTATTCTTCAGTCATAAATATTTTAAGAACAATCACTAAATATATATGTGTGTGTGTATGTATATGAGAGAGATGTACACACATACTCAAATGACATGCTTAAAATAATATATATATATATATTTCAATATTTTATTAAATTAAAAGCTGATTTTTGAATGTTTTACAACACAATTTTCAATATTTGGGTTTTGTTACCTTTAAAATTCTGGGCAGAATTTAGGGAATTACATTTGTTTATAAGAACAAACAAAAATAATCCATACAGGTATACTGTATACTCGGAGTGCAAGCAAACTGGGTTTTTCCTCTCATTCTCCAACATTTGTAATTATTTTAAGTATAATAGTTCAGTATGCTATTTTAAACACAATCTTGATGACGGCACACTTTTGGGGGGATTCTTTTGAGGGAACTATTTTTAATACAAATTTATTCAATATGAAAATAACACATTTCTTATGTTCTGCATGTCTCTGTGGCAGTATATTAAGAATAAAGTATCAGTTGAACTATCTTTACTATACAGTGCTTCCTATAAAATAATAAGTAACTTTAGATAAGTAAGGCAATGACTTTATATTACTATAAAATTAAGTTAACTAAAGAACTAGCCTAATTGAACTAATTTTAAGGTAAAAAGCATGAAAATAAAGAATTTTTTAAACAATATATTTTATGTATCAAAGATAAGATCATTTCTTTTGGTGTTTTGCTTCTGCCTGTGTGAAGTCTTCGTTCTTGTAGTCTGACTTATCTTGTAGGATATTGCCACCTGCTGTTTTTAGTAGAACATTGCCATAATATTTGTGTTGTATTGATTTATAGATATACTCCATGTGGCTTGAGCAGACAACGAAAGCTCATCACATGAAAGGCTTCCCAACCATACAAAGTTTTAATAAAATACTATTCTGCATATATGTCTCTCCTCTTTGATAATAAACCAAAAGTACAAACCCATGTAAAAATTAGTTTAATTGTACTTCTTATAGAAATAATAGCTTATTTATTAAAAAAAAGACATCAACAAACATTAATACGATATTTAGTTTTCTATTTTCAGTACAACTAGAATAAAAGGACCTGCTCTGCAATGAGTTAGTATTGATTTTTTTCTGTAGCTGCTTAGCCTTCTTACTCCATTATTTTTTATTTTACTATGAAATATATATCCTTTCTACTGACAACTGGCAAACAACATATATATGGAAGTCATTTTCTCTACCAATAATGTGTTTGTCAAAAATCTCATGCACTAATGGAGTATGTTTTCTTCCAATCCTGTCCATTTTCACCTTGTTAATGTCACTGATGAAATTCCAAAAACATTCAGTGATTTTGTTCTCTTAGTAACATTGTGTCATTAGTTTCATATTTGATTTATGTTAAATACTATAAAAGTCTAGATCGTAATGTTGGAATTTGTGTGTTAAAAGAATTGAGCAACAGAAGCTTAAAGATCTATGTATTCATCTCCTTTCTTCTGACATCTACCTAATCTGTTGCTCTAGATTTTGATACTGTGCCCAACACAATGGTATCTGAATTTATGTAGCCTCCTTTTCAGTTTATTTCTGTACCATCAGGGTCAGCTACACTCGAAGGGGAATGACTTCCCTTCTCTCAAGGAGGACATTGATGTTCGTTCATTGGCTACCCCTTTGGAATTTGTTTCAAGGTGCTTGGTGATTTGGCCCTGATGTAACAAAGCATTTAAGCATATGCTTAATTTTCAGCAAGTGTTTTGTCCCATTGAATACAGTATAACTAATCACATGCTTAAAGTTGAATATGCACTTATGTGTTTTGCTGGATCAGAGGGTCTTACAGAACTGAGACCTTAATGAACAATCACAGCCACAGTCCTTCTTGGGGAGGGTGCCTGGTAGATGTACTGGATAAGGGTATCTCTTAGATGTGCTAGCCAACCATCACTATCCATTTTTGGAATTACACTAAACAGCAGCAAGCTTCCTTACAGAGAGTGCAATTGTAGGTATTTTGCATCACTGTGATCTATCTCTGGGCAGACTTTCTTCTACTAGAAGCTTTCATCCTGGTTCTGCTAGCAGTGAATCAAACCTTTTAAATCTATTATGACTTGGAATTTGTCACCAGTAATATGGTATTTCCTCATTATGGCCAATGTTTATTTCAATTACTCTCCAAACTAAAGTGAGAATACAGCATTCTTATTTATTGAAATTAAGATATACGGTAATGAGTATGGTTTCGTCATTCTAAGATAATGCCTTATTCTATATTTTTTCCATTATCAAGAGTAAAAAAATCTCATGCATACGTTCAATCAAATTATTAAAATGACAGATAGGAGAGCAATACTTGAGACTGTTAGAGAATTACTTTTCCAAGTACAGTGTTTTATGCCCTGATCCATATTCAACAATCAATGTATAGTTTTATGAATATTTGGCATGAGCAATATATTGTTCCCCTCTCCTTTCCCTTGTGTTTTCATTCATCTTATTCTCTCCTAAGTAAACCCTACCCCCCGCCCCAAAAAAAATTTTTTAAGAAAAATTATGGAACTAACATGACATTTTCAGGCCATCTCATTTTTTACTCTGCTTGTACATTACACCCTTTTCTCTCTATCTTTTGTCTGTCTTGTCTATTTTTTTAAAGCTTCGTGGCATGAACAGTGTGCTTGTTCCTAGCACAATGTGGCCCATTCTTGGTTGATCCCATGACACTACTGTAATAAACATAAATATCACCATTAGAAGTATATGCAATCAGAGATAAGTTACAATATTAACATAAAATAAAAATAATCACATTGGTGGGGCCAAAGTTGTACAATCACTGCATTTGCCCCTGGAACCAGCTGGAGAGGATTAGGTGATCTGTGAGATTAGCCATGAGCATAGCAGAAGCAGAAAATGAGACAGACACCAGCACAAATGCTGTTTTCAGATGTTAATGTCAGTGAAAAGCCCAAGCTGCCCATTATTTTAGACAGTACATTTTTGTTGCACAAGCTGTCGATGAAAACAAGGTTGTTTTGAAATTAATATATATCTCTACAAAGAATATCAGGGTATTTGACAGCTACAGAAATTTCTTTGCTCAATGATCATTAAAATATTATTTGAAGTGAATTTTCATTGATTGTGCATGTGGACAGAGGTTATAATTTTATATTTTCTTTACCCAAAATATAGTGCAGTCTTGTATCACATGAATGGCATATATCTGGACTTAGAATTTCACATGCACAACAGGGGGTATTTGGTGCATCACTGTCTTCTATTTTATTTGTTTCAATCTTGTTGCTCTCCTAGAATTTTTCTGATTTCAAACATATTGCAGTTTCTGTAGAATGTAACATTTAAATATTAGGTATGAGTTCACAGCTTAACATTTTGGGTCTTGTCTGCAATATGAAAATCCACTTTCCCCATTTGCACTGGCCATGTCGCCTGAAGCCTGAAAAGGGTCAAATTTGTAGTCTGCACCCAGCCTTACACTGATTTTTCGGAGTCCATTGCAGTCTATTAAATACAAAAATTCTCCTCTCCAGAGCAAAGGATTATAACATAAACATTAAAAATAATCATACACAGATTGTAGGAAGGAAAAGCAAAGCAGCAGGACTTTTTAAGACACAGGCTTCAAACATAAAAAAGCATGCTTTCAATCCCAGAGGGGGCGTTTCTTGAGCATACCTAGAGCCTTCTCTCCACATTACAGCAGACCCAAGTTTTATTTTCAGTCGTGGTTATCAGTGGCCTCTCCTATCCCTTTAAAAAAGTTCTCTATTCTGGACCTGGTCATTTGTATCCTTTGTCTGTGAATACACAGACTCAATTATGTTCTGAAACAAGAGTGGGAAGGATAGTACCCCCTAGCTCCACTTCTGATTCTTCCTTATAATAAAGAAATTTCAAAACTTCCTGCTTTTAAGGCACACTTTAAGATCACTACATAGTCTTCTGGAGCAAGAGGATTCTTTATCTGGTAGAGATTTTTGGTTATGGGCTGTGAGAGATGTGGTGGATGCCATAGCTCCATAACAAGCTGATACAACTCACATGAATGAAAGACTACAGATAATTTTGAGAAACACTTTCAGCAAACAATTAAACAGTACATTGAGCTAAAGATAGTTACCACAGCAAATCCTCCCTCAGTGGAAGCACGGCTTTCTGAGCAGTTTAGATACTTCTCAATACATACTCTAAGGGAAGATCCTAGTGGTCTTACCTATTTCTAATGGTAATCCCATGAGCCAATGTATCTAACTTAAGTCATAGCTCATTTCTCTTATAGTATTTTACAAATGTTCCTGTGACTAAATTGATATTTTGTCCAAAGTGTTGTTAACTATTATGAAATTTTCAAGCAAACTTCAGATCTATCTAATGCATCATAAAAATGGTACTGTTTCATTTTACATGATCTCTTGCTCAGCTCTGATTCCCAATCCCTTATTTTTAGTTCTAGTTCTGAGACATTATTGTGCTGATAAAGACAACAGAGTCCTGTAGCACTTTTAAAGACTAACAGATTTATTTATCACATGAGCTTTCGTGGGAGAAAATCCCACTTCGTCAGACGCTTTCAGATAGCTATCAAAGCGTCTGACGAAGTGGGATTTTCTCCCATGAAAGCTCATGCGATAAATAAATCTGTTAGTCTTTAAAAGTGCCACAGGACTCTGTTGTCTTTCTACAATAGACTAACACGGCTACCCTTTTGGAATTGTGCTGATAAAGTAAACATAAATTTGTACTATACTATTAAGACTATCACATTAGAATCTTCCTCTGGTATCCCAACCCATCTTTCTTGGTGATCATCAGTGTGTCTTAAAACATTTTACCTGGCAATATCTGAATTTTACTTTTTGATTATCCTTTATTATAATTAATATTGGTAATGTCTGATATGTAATTTTGATCTGCATTTCTTTCATTAACAAAAAGTCCTGAACTGAAGCATTATATAAAGGAATATCTGATTTTATATTATTTCTTATAAAATATACATTTTAAAGCCTTGAAATTCAATAAAGCCTTCTAATATTGCAGGACCAATTTTACTCCAACAATTAAACAAGTATGGAAAATTGCTGCTGTTATTATTTATCCACACAGCCACACCTATTTAGACACCTGACTATCTTTTTTCCATGTATATATAATAAAGCATTCTGGATCTATATAGAGGGAAGTTATACTATCAAGTACAAGACAACTCTTAAGTATTTTGGCTAAATTCATCAGATAAGTTAATGCTGATGATAACTTTAATTATAGAGGTTACCATGGGTGGTAGTGAAGACGTGGTTGATGTTCAGAGGACTGTGCCACTGTTCAAGCAAACTTTACATTAGTATTAGTAATAGTAGTAGTATTTTGCTATGGTTTTGATGGGCAAAGGAGTTTCTGTATTGTTAAGAGACTATTTCAAATGAGAATGCACTTTTGCAGCTTTCATAGATGTGCAGAATCGTAGGAATGGATGGGACCTTGAAAGGTCATCTAGTCTAGTCCCCTGCACAGATGGCAGAACTAAGTATTATCTAGACCATCCCTGACAAGTGTTTGTCTAATCTGCACTTAAAAATCTCTAATGATGGCTTCGTAATGCTATGATACAAAAATGTAGCAATGTTACAGAATTTCATATCAGCAAAGAGCAGCTTGTGCCCAGCTCTAGTGGCAAAGTGCTCTTCAGGTCATAATGTTCTCATACACTGTTCAGATCTTTTTGCAATTTATAAATAAAGGAGCTCCTTTAACTTGTCATAAATAAGACCAAAATCTATTTACATTATTTCTCTGGGAACAATGAAGAAATGTTCTGACACACAAAATTCTTCCTCAAGTCCTGGACCCTATTTGTATTCCACTACACATGCACTCCATGTGCCCAGAATAGGAGAATTTTGAAAGCCATATACATTGTCCTGCACATGCACTTTGTTCACCTTTTGCCTCCAACCAAGGAAATGGAGTAGGGCAGATTGACCACCTCTCTAGTTACTTCTCACCACCACGTTCCAGATCAGAACCTCCCAATGTTCAAAACTTCAGCTTCCTCCTTTATCTATGAATATATTTAGATATCTGTAAAAAAAGATGTATATTCTAGAATTTTAAAGTTCTTATTGGATAGCGTTAGTGTTGTATAGTTAATCACCTCAACCTGGGGAAGCACCCTCCATATCCTGTTTGTGTACTGGGCTGTTCCCTGGACTCCAGACTTCAAAATTTGTGCTTTCTGCCTATGATCCTTTTAGGGCAACAGTGACCACCAATGCTGCTTGTTCTGCCTCAGGGAAGCCCACATCACAGCAATGAAAGATTCTGAACCATCTGAGGAACTTTTACACTCTCTCCTCCTCCAAGATGCATATTCCCAGTCAGAAGAAGTGAACCAACTTGGGACCAACCGCCACCTCAGAACTGTTGATACTCCATGCCTTATGGACAACTGCAAATCCCATTCGACCAATCCTATTGGCCATACTGGGGCATTGGAACAAGTACCATCCTGCATAGTTGGTCTGGTCCACTAAGGAATCACCTCTT
The DNA here is from genome assembly GCA_007922175.1 of Pelusios castaneus. Taxonomy (NCBI): domain Eukaryota; kingdom Metazoa; phylum Chordata; order Testudines; family Pelomedusidae; genus Pelusios; species Pelusios castaneus. The sequence continues at coordinate 1,108,686 of ML685816.1, forward strand.
TCCCGTTTCAGGGGACAACGAAGCTGCCCCTGGATTCTACTGAGGAAGAGTATGTGCCAGATCCAGTGGATCCTAGAAGACTGACATCTTCATTGCCCAATGAGGCAGTGAATTCAATGTCTTCATCCCTCCCCCCAACTCCATATATATTATTCCAAGAACTCCTTTGAAGAATTGCAAGGGAGCTGCAGATTCCACTTATAGAGGTTCGGAATCCTCACCACAAACATCTGGACATCCTTCAGTCCTCTGGTTCCAGTTACCAAAGCCATCCTGGAGCCAGAGTGAGTGGTCTGGAATATCACAGCTACCTGTGCCTCAACCCATAAGAAAATAGAGAAATGGTACTATGTCCCAGCCAACAGGGCTGAATTTCTGATCTCTCATCCAGCTTCTAATTCTTTAGTGGTCTAAGCCATCACAGAGAGATCTAGGCAGCAATACTGCTGATACACGCTGACTTATAAAGAGGGCCAGTGTTTCAACTTATTGGAAAGGAAGGTCTTCATTTCTTTGAGCTTCCCACTCAGGAGAGTCAATTACCGAGCACTACTGGCGAAGTACAAGTTCCTGAAGTGCTCAAAATTCACAGACTTTATTGACAATCTCCCATGACAGGACAGAGCTCATTTCCAAGCTCTCATAGAAGGTGAAATGGTTATCAGGCCTGCTCTCCCATCAGCAGTAGATGTGGTTAATATATCTTCTGAGCCAATAGCTTGCAATCATAAAGTCATGGCTCCATGCTTTGGGTCTTCCAGGGAAGTCCAGAATGCTGTTAAGAACCTTCCCTCCTTTCCTTCGATGACAAGATGGATTACTCCTTACACATATAAGGATACCCCAGGACCATCCTCCTCTTCCTGGGAATATATACAACTGCCCCGAAGAGAAAATTCCACTGGCAACAATACAAGCCTAGACTTAATGGCTTAACAGTTCTTCCACAACAGACATGAGCCCCCTGATAAAAGGCAGAGAACTTAGAAGACCCACTTCCCACACTCTCTATAGTTGGTTTCCTCATTCCAGTCCCAGCCTTTGGTTAAATATTGTTTTTGACCAAAGCTTGAGAGCTGCAAACCATGGGAGTTCAACACCTTTCAATTCCCACACACCCTTTGCGGGTTGTCTAGCACTATTTTTTCAACACTGCTATAACAACAGACAGATGTGTGCTTAGTGTCATCCACTCGAGTCATACAATAGAGTTTGCATCTTTACTTTCTCCAAAAACCCCTTCCCCACTCTTTTACAGGGGCCATTCTTGCAGGAATTCTCAAACAAGAAGTGGAATCTCTTAGAGCACTGAGCAATAAAGCACTTTCTTCTTCAGTACAGAGGGAGTACTTTTTACTCAATATATTTTAGTCCTAAAAAGAAAGGCAGTTGGAAACTCATTCTGAATCTCCACCATCTCATCCACTTTATTTGCAAACTCAAGTTCTGCATGAGCATGTTGGCATCTACAATATGGTTCATAGTTCTCGACATTAAGGACACCTACTTTCACATGGACATTTACTCCACGTACCAACACTCGTGTTCGTCGTAAGCTGTCTAATAGTAGAAAGGATTCCACAAGGAAATGTTAAGTGGAAGCGTACTCTGTGGGGATACATTAAAGAATTATTTCTTCAAAAGCTTCAGTTATTCCTTTCATTCTGGACTGTATTCTTTCCCTGAAGATAGCTAGTTTATCAATTCCTTTTGGGGTCCACTTGGCAGCAATCAGTGCAGCAATCACTAGTGCCTTTACAGGGCTACTCGATCTTTTGCATTGCCCTCTGATCAGCAGTTTGTGGAAAAGCCTAATGAGAACGTTTCCACCTATACTACTCCATGGGACTTGAACCTTGTTCTTTTGGTACTCACTAAGCCTCCTTTTGAAACATTAGTGTCTTGTCGCATATGTTTTCTATCCAAGAAGGTTACATTCCTGGTAGCCATTGCCTTACCTGGGAAGATTGGTTAGCCTGGGGCATTGATGGTAGATTGTCTCTAATTCTTAAGGATAAGGTTTCATTACATTTACACCCTAAATTCACCCCCAAATAGTCTGAGAGTCATTTGAACCCATCTATCCACTAACCTGTGTTCCTCCCAAAACCTCATGCTTCCCGAAAAGAAAGGAGGCTCCATTCCCTTGACATTCAGCAACACTTAGCTTTTTACTTTCAGAGAACTAAAACAATAAGGAAATCCCTTATCAGGAATCAGGCTGTATCCTCTCAAAGAATCTTATAATGGATCTCGGGCTGTATTTTGCTGTCCTATCAGCTATCTAATCTTCCCTCTGTGCCTAGTGTAAATGCTTGCGCTCTCTTGTGGAATAAGCAACATCTATTACTCACTTAAAGAGTTGTCTCTAATTGATACTCGCAAAACAGCTATGTGGAGCACAAGTCACTCCCTTGTTATACACAAACACCTCGGTACCGAACTCTGAACCCATCTCCACTTCATCTGTTGGAACAGTAATCCTTTTGTTCAGCTCTGCAATTTCTGACCTTGCACCCACCTGCTGTGTGAATACTGTTTGTCAGTCACCCACAGTGGAATACACATAGGGATCATCACTTGAAGAATAGAACTTACCGTATAGTAATTCAAGGTTCTTTAAGACGTGTGGTCCCTATCTATATTCCATTTCCTGCCCTCCTCCTCTTCTGCTTCAGATCCTCTCTGAGTCATGGTGGATAAGGAACTCGAGAGATGGTTCATCTGTGCCCTACCCTCTATCTCCTTGGTCAGAGGCATGAGGTGAACCAGAGCACATGTGCAGACCAAGAGACATTGCTTTCAAAACTCTTCAGTTCTGGATTCATAGAGCGCAAGCGTACCCATGGTGGAATACAAATAGGGACCACACATTTTGAAAAAGTTCCAGTTCCTATAAGGTAAGTAACTTCTCTTTTAATTGACATTTGTTACAAATTCACACTATTCAAGAATCCGTAGTTTTTTCCAGTCCATCCACACACTGCAGTTGTAACACTGTTCTCAAGTAAGAGTTTTAGTAGTAAATTTTTGTCAGCATCATGAATGACATCATACATTGAGCAACTACAGTTTATATAACTCTTCTTGTTCTTAATAAAGCAGGAATGTTTCTTTGTAACAATATTTTAGCTTGCATTGAAGGTTTTTCTCTTAGTACATATTTCTTAAGTAGTAAAATATCTTCAGAGTATTGCATAGGCACAGCACTGATCACAATGTTCCACTAAAATATAACTGACATTATACCCTCTTTTGTAGACCAACCCACCCTGGTAGAACAGGTGAAACGAGTAAAAGAAATTGAAGCTATTGAATGCGACTCTTTCATTCCACAGACGTTCAGATCAAGTAAAGAAGTCAAAAAGGTAAGTTGTCAATAACCTATCTTTGTATATAACCCTCGAGTGCCAGGTAAAAGCTGCTGCAATAATCCAGTTGCCTTTAATATGTCACCTTGGCAATCCTAGCTCCCAGTATCAGAGTTCAAACGTGTGCATAGATACTTGAATTGATGGTGAAGTAACGATGAGTGACCAGAAGTGTGTGAGAATTTAGAATGAGGTGAAATATTTTCTCAAAATGGCAAGTTGGTCAAAGCCATGCTTAGCAGTTTAAGGTTTTAAAACATTTTTTTAAAAAGTTAATGTGTCAGAACATAAAGGTTTAAAGAAAAAGGAAACAGGTGATTAGAGGAATCATCATGCAAAAGTAATAAGTAGTTATTTCAAAGGCAACCATTTTAAAAACTAAACTCCTAAAAATATATTTATGCACTTAAATAAAAGGGCCCTAATTTTCAGAGGACTACACAACTCTGGAAGTCAGGCCATTTTTACTTCGGTTCCTATATAATGACTTAGGGCATGTAGGTTTGAAAGCTGTGAGCCAACTCTGGCTTCTGAAGTTAAGTCTACACTACAAGTGCTACAGTGGCACAGCTGAAGCAATGTCTCTCTAGCACTGTAGTGGAGATGCTCCCTACTTTGAGGGGGAAAGCCCATCTGAAGTTAATCCAGCTCTCTGAGAGGCAGTAGGTAGGTCGATAGAAGAATTCTGCTGTCAACTTAACTGTGTTTACAGTGGAGTTTATGTCGATCTAACAGCAGAGATTGGTCTAATTTTTAAGTGTAGAACAGGCTTTGGTCTTTGTTCAGAAACCACACCATCTTCCCTTTGTAAGAGGAAGTGCATAAGCTAAGAAATGTTCCACTGAGACAGTGGAATGTTTTTAATCTTCACTTAGTGTTCCACTGAAAAGAGTGCAATTATTGTCTTTTTAAGTATGTGTTTACTTTAAAAGGTTCACAAAGTTTTTGAACAAATGTGCTTTATGAAACTGCAGTTCTGCTTTTCACTTCTCTACTTGGCAGTGCTGCTCTTACTTCATCCTACCAGTCCGACATGCCCAGGCAGTTCCTGTTACCCATTTTGAAGAGTATGAAGATAATGATTATTATGTTGATTAGCTAGTTAATGGATGTAGTCTGAGCATGTTAAGAAGTTGAGCGCAATGACTGGGAGTTTAGGCTCAGTAGTCTACAAGCTTGGTACCTCCAAATGTTGGCTTTGTTTTGTTTTTTTCCTTTTAGTCAACAGAACCTGGTGAACTAAAATGTGAACCTGCAACTGTAGAAGTAGGAACTATCGATCTGTCTAATACCGAAAAAGAAATAGCACCTGGCAACATTCCTACTGCTATCAAGTACCAAGATGATAACTCTTTAGCGCATCCAAATGTAAGAGTGTTGATATTTATTGCACCCTTGAAATAATGAAGTCTAATGTGTAGAATCAAAGTTGGATGACATAATACTTCTGTAGTTTTGCTTGTCAAATATTCTAGGTTCCAAAGACTATATTATTGATGAACTTCTTATTGGCTGGAAAAGGATCACACAGCCCCATATAATCTAAAATAAAGATGTTAGGAAATGGGCCCAACAAAGTTCTGAGTGAAACTGAAATTTTAAAGTTCCAAAGGGGTAGCTGTGTTAGTCTATTGCAGAAAAACAACAGAGACCTTTGGCACTTTTACAGACTAACAGATTTATTTATCGCATGAGCTTTCGTGGGAGAAAATCCCACAAGTAATAGTCTGCATAAAACACACATGCACCACACCACCCCTTTAATCTATATTTATTCAGAATGTTTACATTACTGCTGTGTTACATGACGTGTGCTAAAACAGAGATGGCTCACCAGAGACTGGCAGAAGCTGTGGCAGCTTTAGAGGGAAAAAACATAGAAAGAGTGTGATGAAAATATGGGAGAAAAGATAAGATTCCATAGAGGAAAAAATGGTCCAGTCCATTTGAAAAGTTACTTCCACTGAGTGATAAAATTGGAACAATCTCTGCTTCTGCTTCTTCATGAATTTTTTGATCACCATTTTTTTAAACGCATAAAGTAAGTTTTCTATCTAAATTATGTGCCACTGAATATACAGTATAAAAAGAGAGAAAGCAAGAAATACACAAATTGCATTGTGTTCAACAAATGAATAAATCGGTGTCCTCAAATTCCTAGATTTTCAGAATTGGATAGAGATTTCCCAATACCATTAATCCAATGGAATTTGTTTAAGATCCTGTGCAAATCTATGAAAATTTAATGGAAATTGTTTTCATTTTTGAGCGGTTTGATAGATGGTGAACCAGTGTGATTCAGAATATGCTTACACTCCAGTGTCATTCCAGCGTTTATGGTACTTAAGTCTACAGACCTTGGATTTGTTGTTTGGATTAGTTAGTTACACATATTGAGAGTTCACATTAATTGGTGACTATAAGTTTACAATTTCTGGACAAGGCCTCAAACCTGGACTCTTGTGTCCACACTGCAGGACACAGATCTAAATCAAATTACCATATTTCTGGCCTCCTAGTGCCTTCCCCAGTGGTGGCCATTTTAGCCCTTGGTTTAGGGTGCAGTGTAGGAAAACGAATTTCCACGCTGTATGTTACAGAAAGCTGTCACAGCCCACCAACACCTCCTATCAAACCATTTTGGGGACTGCATGCTCCCAGCAACCAGAGCTAGCAATGAGGAGAAGTCACCATTTGAAGAGCTTGCCTTGCTTGGTCTTTAACTCCTGTTTCAGGAAACAGGTAAAACATCCATGAGATGTTAGAGGACATTCTGTGGGTGTTTTCTGACTGCTGAAAACACCCGTTGAAAGAGGAGGATGATACAGACATGGAAAACTCAAACTGACTGACTGCTGCTCATGACTCTTGGTTTAGCTGCTGATGCCCCCTATATAGACTAATGCTGCTGCAGCAGGGCCACAACCTCAGACTGATGAAGAATGAACGGTAGTGGCTCCAGAATTTCCACATGAAAAAAGCTACATTTCTAGAGCTTTGTAGGTGGCTTTCTATGACCTCCAGTATCAGGATACATGAATGAGGGTGGCCATACTAGTCTAGAAGCAGGTTGGTCTAACTGTCTGGAAGCTGTCTGCTCTGGATTGCTCCAAGTCCATTGCCAACTAGTTTGGTGCTGGCAAGGCAATGCTGGATAAAGTGATGGTGGAGATTTCTGAGGCACTCACGAATGTGACTTACCCAAAAGTAGTGGGTATAAACAAAGTCCTTGAAGAAATTACTGGTTTTGAGAGAATGGGGTTTTCAAACTGCATTGGGACCTCTGATTGGATTCGTGTGTCCATAGTGTGCTCTCCTCAAGGAGCATATGAGTACATAACTGCAAAGTATACTACTTCATTGATTTGCAGTCCCTGTGGACTATAGAGGTCAATTTATGGCTGCCAATGTAAGTGTCACTGGAAAACTTCATGATGCCAGAATTTTCTGCCTATCAGGAGTCTACCTTCATGGACAGGCTGGGACACTATTCCCACCAAATGACATTGTCATAAATGGAGTTAGTGTCCCCAATATGCTGGGGACCTCCTTTTGCCTGGGGGCCCCCTTTTGCCTGGAAAACCATATCCTGCTATCAGAGGGTCTGACAAAAGAAAATGTAATTACACTCCCAGCAAGTGCAGAATGGTGGCTGAATGTGTGTTTAGTAGACTGAAATCCCACTGGGATTGTCTATAGATGCATTTGGATTCCAGTGTCATTAATGCTCAGTACATTGTTGTGGCTTTCTGTGCTCTTCATAATCATTCTGGAGCCAAAAATGAACCATTTATTTTCTGAATAGACAGTAATGGGTTGCTGAATTGAGACACTCAACTAGAAACTCTACCTACCACTGCTGGGGTAGAAATCAGGGATGCTCTGAGCATATCCCATAAGAATGTGCAAGTGTGTGATAAAAATTTCATTGTAAATGATTGCCTCACTGTTGCTTGCACTTTCTGGTCTTCATTTTCAATTCTATGTGGTGATGTAGGGAGATGTGTGGGTGACACCAAAGTGGATACGTGCTGCTGCCTTGTGGATTGTAATAAATGTTGCATTGGGTCATAAACTAACACCTCCCACCCCACCCCTATATTAATAATAGACATAGAGCCAGAAACTTTCCAGGCTACGGGGCTGTTTCTTCTTCTTGTGTTTCTGCTGCCAGTTCCACAGTGGGCTGCTCCTCTGGGGATGGTGGTCATCAAACAGCTCTTCCAAGGAAAGATCCAGGAGTTGTTGCAGCTGCTCCAGCAGCAAAATCTTCCTGGGGACAAGTGTGAGCACCAGAGTAACTTTAGTTCAGTGCTTGCTGGCTCCTCCCCAGTCTGATACTGAACCGGGGAGTGGGAGGGCTGTCAAAAGATCACCATCCAGGCTGACTGGGCTATCCTGAAGCACTATTGGCTCAGGGCTTGGTGCAATACCCAGTACCCAATCAAATTCCTCATAAAAGAGATAGGATGATAGCGAGCTCCTAGAAGCATGCTTCTTATCCCTGTCTGTCCAGTTGTTATCCTTGAGTTACATAATCTGCTCCCTGCATTGGTGGTCACCAGTTTGGTGAATCCTCAACACTGCCATCTTCTTCACTATTTTCTGATACATGTGATTATTCCTGCAACTCACGCTATGTTGAATGTTTTGCTCACCTCACACAAAGATTAACCGAAATCCAACTGGGCTCCCCTGATCAGTAGCAGTGCATGGGACAAAAGACTTTTTTCATAACAATGGCCATTACAAACACCGGGAAAGGTTCACTCTGCTTACAGCTCAGCAATCAGAATAAAATAGGCAAGTTAAATGCCAAGCTGCTGTACTTCAATCAGAGGGAGTCTTCCATTTCTCAGGAGTCATATTGGACAGTCGTGGAATAGAAAGGACAAAGGACACTGTTCCATGGGATTGGGGTACTGCTGGTGGACTGTCAGTACTTGAGTCTGTGGGGGGTATCTAGATCTGAACTGTATCCATGCTGCAAAACAGAGGAGTTGGGCTTGAGTCCTGTGGGATTTGAGCTCAAAGTCACCCTCCTTGCAGGGTTTTTGGCCCTGGGCCACAGGGCCTGCTGGCTTGAGTAAGAAAGAATTATGTGTAGACAGAAGTGAGGTTTAGGCTCAAGCATAAGTCTGAGTCCAGGCATTCAATGCACTACACTCACAAATTTAAAGCTTATCTACATGAGTGAGTTGCACTGGTTTAAACTAAGGTGAGAATATGAATCAGTATAGCTAAACTGGTGCAAACCCTTGTATGGAAACTTTTAAATTGAAGTAAAAGTGTCCATACAAGAGTTTGAACTGGTTTAAGTAAATTAGTTAAAAAAAACTAATTAAACCAATGCAACTTTCCCATGTCAACCAGGTGTGATCTCTGGCTATGGGAATTCCATCTGACACATTATAAAATATCTTACCTCAATCCAGTATCAAAGTGAAAGTTGGTTCACACATTTTCTGCATTCCTAATTAAGTGGAATCTCTTGTTTGTACTTCTTAATTCTCCTAATGGATATTTCCATTCTTCTGCCATCATTTCAGCACACAGCTGTAGTTTTCTACTTCTATCCACACCACAGGATGACCACATTTCATTCAAAGAACTACATTAATGCAGTGTTTATATTTGAAGTTTCAGTCACAGAAAAATAATCAAAGTTAAAGCTTCAACAACTAACTCAGATACACCCATTGTACATTTATAGTATTTTGTTTTATTATACTGCATATGATTAATATAGATGAACTAGTTGTACAATATGACAGAGCTGAAGTTGCTGTGGAAGCTATAACTTTAAATTTCCTGGTGTTCGTATGATTAAAATCTCATCCTTGATCTTGTGTTAACATTGATTTTGTCTTTAATTTCCTTGTTTGGTTGCAGTTTTTTGTTTTTGACAGCACTAAAATATACAATATCTCTATCAATACAATACAACAGTATTTTAATATTATCAAACCACAATCAAATCAGAAGGCTACAATAAGTTGTCTTTTTCTCCCTCTTCTACAGCTTTTTATTGAGAAAGCAGAAGCAGAGGAAAAGTGGTTTCAGAGGTTGATTGCTCTTCGGCAAGAAAGGCTGATGGGCAGTCCTGTGGCTTGAGTGAATAACAATGAACATCATACAGAATTTCTTCATGAATGCTAAGAAAATTCTACTGTAAAATTTTCATTTGACTGTTTATATCTCTAAAAAAGTAGATGTCTGTTGTAAGAACAAAACAAGTTTCATCTGGATGGAGATACATGCTTTATTTTCACTTACCACCTTTTATTCACTATGAATTACCTGCATTCAGTATTCAGAATAATTTGTATATAGATAACAGTTTAAGGTTGAATGAAGACGTGAGACTGTCAAAGAAAGGGGAAAGCTTAGAGCCTAATTTATTAGTGCTTTGCAGCCAGATAGCATAAATTACACTCCCTGGGATCCTCAAGGCCTCTTGTTTTGCAAGAGGAATTCACCAGTGTGCTACTACTCTCTTTCTGTGGAGAAGTGCTTTTAATCTGGGTTTCTGCATGCATCATGCCAACAGAGGTTGCTGAAGAGATGTGCTGTACTATTCATCCTCCTGCTGTGCTGGCCTTGCCATATTCCTCACCGGTAAAACCCACATCTTGGGCAGACTCGCTAAAATGAAAATATATGAGGCTCTGTTTTTTAACAGAAAGAAACACTGGGTTAAAATCTACTTCTGCCCACTGCCATTAAACTCATAAAAATCCAGTAAGTGTGTATGATAAATTATATTATGTTTTTTAAAAAATATATCTGCATATTTTCAGCAGGTTTTTTAAAATGCCTTTCATAAATAGTTTTAAAACATTTAGCATTCTAGAGAGGTCAGCTCTCTGTATGACCTATTAATGGGAAATGATTTATATTGTTGTGTGCACCAGCACAGAAGTACTATCACCAATAGTGAAATACCAGGTTTGCTAGTAAGGCAATCTTGGATGGTAGTGAACTCACTCTGCATGATAATTCTGCTTCTGTATAGGTAAGTAAGGGTGGCTTAAGGCAAGAGTCTGAATCCGTTGGGGTCTTCATTGTTGATTATTGTGGACATGATTTAAGACTAGACTGAGGTTATGTAAACTCCCCATATCCTATTTGTCTTGCATTTACTGAACAATGCAATATGAATAATTAAATAAATTGTTCATTTTCCTGTCAATGTAAGGTAGAACTTCAGCCAGCAGAAATAATATATGAGGATAGACAATAATATTAGAAATAAATATTGGTCTATTACTAACTGTGAAAGGATAAGGAGAAAATTGAAAATCTTACCGATTAAAACCATTTTATAATTTTGATCCCATTTTAAACAACAATATAAATATACCCAAAATATACTTATACTCAACAAAAGTTTGATTTATGTGCTATTGTCAGCTGAGGGAGAGGCTAAATATGCTTCTAAATCAGATAGGCTGACTATGAATTCAGATGAACTGTGCACTGTGGGGCATGAAAATCAAATCAATGAACACAAATTCAGATCTGTTAATAGGCCAAAACATAACGTATTGCTAACTCGTTCTCCTCTTCTGTTTCTTTCTTTTGCTGCTGCCAGTCAGGCATGAGATCATACTTATGCCTGCCCCAATGGCATCGCTTCCTTGAAATCCTAAAAGGCACATTTCATCCTGAACTTTGCAAATGTTCATTAAGATTTTCAGTTTCCTTTGTTGACCTTTCCTCTTCGTTTTAGTTCCTTAATACTGCTTGTGGGAGTGGAATAGGTTCTGGATTGAGAAAGGAAAAGAGAGAATTGTTTTTTAAATAATCCTAAATTAGTGAATTGCAATGTCTCCTGATTTATCTTGCATGCACTTCTGATAATTCTTCATCATCCATGATTTATGACAATAGTTCATGTATGCTAGTCTGTACTTTTTTTCTCTTGTTCTGCCTTTTGGGCACAATAAACAATGTGATGTGCTTGCATACATATAGTTTGGTGTTTCACCTATGTGCACTGAAATAAATAGTGAATGAATTTAAGATTTATGAAAGATACCAAATTAATGGCCCTGTAGACAGATGTCTATTTACTTAGAAGTGGCCATAGAACAGTAGGCAGTAGGACAACATTCCTCACATTGTCAAATCCCAGTGTTCCTTAAATCTTACCTGGAGGAAATGTATATAGGGTGAAAGAATAGTTCAGTTACTTTATCCATTAGTCTTTGAGCTCTCTTCTGAGGCTACCAATAAAGTTACGATCCAAACATCTTATCCCAAGGAAAAGATGGTTACTAACCTTCCGTAACTGTTGTTCTTCAAGATATGTTGCTCACGTCCATTCCAATCAGGTGTGCGCATGCGCTGTGCACGGCTACCAGAAGATTTTTTTCCCTAGCAACCCTGGAGGGTCAGCAATGGAGCCCCCTGGAGTTGCGCCACTATGGCGCCCTTTATGAGGGCTCGCCGACCCTCCCCATACCAGTTCTTTCTTGCCGAGAATCCGACAGAGGGGTAAGTGGGCAGGTTCAGCGTGGACGTAAGCAACACATCTCGAAAAACGACAGTTATGGAAGATTAGTAACCATCTTTTCTCCTTTGAGTGATTGGTCACGTTGACTCCAATTAAGTGATTCCCAAGCACTTACCAGAGGTGGGGTCGGAGGTCATGTACTGAAATCTGCAGCTACTGCTCTACCAACTGCAGCATCCTCTCTTGCGTGTTGTGTAATCGTGTAGTGCACCGCAAATGTGTGGATAGAGGACCATGTTGCGGCCCTGCAAATGTCCTGGATGGAAACGTGCACTGCGAATGCGACTGATGTGGCTTGCGCTCTTGTGAAGTAATCTTCCGGGCTGTCTGTCCTGCTGAGGCATAGGAAGCCTTAATGCATGATGTAATCCAGGATGAAAGAGTCTGTGATGGGACCAGTAGGCCTTTAATTCTGTTAGGCACCACTACAAACACCTGGGGAGGCTTCCTGAAGGGTTTTGTCCTTTCGATGTAAAAGGCCAATGCTCTTCTTACATCCAGGGAGTGTAAAGAGCATTCTCTGAGGCATGTGGTTTCCGGTAAAGAAACCAGTAAGAAAATGTGGAAGGCAGAAACCACCTTTGGTAGAAGTGGGTGTAGGTGAATATGCCCTTAAAGAATACCGTGTATGATGGTTCCAATGTTAGGGCTTTCAGGTCTGACACTCGTCTGGCTGATGTGATTGCCACTAGGAACACCACCTTCCATGAAAGATACAAGTCAGAGCATGATGCAAGAGGCTCGAATGGTGGTCTGGTGAGGGCCCATAATACCAGATTACAGTCCTACTGGGGTACCGGTCTGAGGGTCTGTGGGAATTTTCTGTTAAGACCTTTTAGGAATCAAGCTACCATCGGGTTCGAGAAGACTAAGTGGCCCTCTAATGGGGTGTGGAAGGCCAAAATGGCCAAAAGGTGGACTACTGAGGAAGAAGGACAGGCCTTGTTGTTTCAGATGGAGCAGGTAATCTAGAATGACCAGTATATCTGTGTCACTAGCCAGCTTTGATTTTTGGCAACATTATGAGGCAAAGCACTTGAATTTCACCAGATAAGTAGATCTAGTGGAAGGTTTCCTACTTTCTAGCAATGTTTCCCTATCCTGCTCCGAGCATTGCATCTCTTGGCAGTTCATCCACGGAGCTTGCAGGCTGTTAGGTGGAGTGAGCAGATGTTCAGATGCTGGAGTAGTCCATGATTCTGAGTGAGTAGGTCTGCCATCCAGTGGTAGCGTAAGTGGAGGGGCCACTAGCAGATCCAGCAGAGTGGGAAACCAGTGCTGGCAGGGCCACACTGGTGCGATTAGTATAATTAATGGTTTGTCTCTTTTTACTTTTGACAGGACTTTGTGGATTAAAGGAAACAGCAGGAATGCGTAAAGTAGGCTCCCGTTCCAGGGAATCTGAAAGGTATCTGTCAGGAAGCCCAACTTGCGGCCTTGGAAGGAGCAAAACTTCTTGTACTTGGTGTTCTCCTTTGTTGTGAAGAGGTCCGGATGGGGAGTCCCCCACATCTGGAAAATGTTGTGCACTACATCTCCCTGCAGAGATCATTCATGGGTTAGAATGGACTGACTGAGAGAATGTTCTGAGCTCCAGGCAGGTATGACGCCTCTAGATGAATCTCCAGGTGAATGCAAAAAGGTCCACAGGGCTATGGCCTCTTTGCAAAGTTGGTGAGAACGAGCCCCTCTTGCCTGTTTATGTAATACATTGTGGCTGTGTTGTCTGTTCTCACCACCCTGTGGTGACCCACCAGATGGTTTCTGAATGATTGGCAAGCTAGTCGAACCACTTGCAACTCTCTCACGTCGATGTGATTGGACAGGTCCTGTTGGCTCCAGCGACCTTGTGTCCTAAGCTGACCCAGGTGCGCCCCCCCACCCATGTCTGATGCATCCGACACTAGGGTCATGGTTGGTTGAGATTTCGTGAATGATACTCCCGCACAGACAACGTCTATGTTCGTCCACCATTGAAGGGAGTCTATCACTGATCTCGGTACAGAGATCACCTGTCCAGGTGGTCTCTTGAGGGGTGATATACCGAGGACAGCCATAGCTAAAGAGGCCTCAGATGCAGTCTGGTGTGTTGAACCACCTGTGTGCAGGCGGTGAAGTGGCACAGAAGTCTCAGACAGGATCGCACAGTGGTCATGGGATGTTGTGATATGATGCTTATCATCTCAGCAATGTTCTGAAACTGGGTGACTGGTAAGGAAGCTGTAGCTGTGGTCGAGTCTAGCATGGCCCCATGAACTCTGTTCTTCGGGTGGGAATAAGGGTTGATTTCTTTATGTTTATCAACAGGCCAGGGCCTTCGAAGGTGCGTCTTATGATGCATAAGTGACTGAGCACCTGATCTCTGGACTTGCCCTTCACCTGCCAATCATCCAAATAAGGGAAGAGATGTACCTTGCATTTTCTGAGGGAAGCTGCCACCACCACCATACATTTTGTGAAGACTATAATACGGGACCACAGATGGTAGAAGTGGGACAAGTGGTTTAAGAATACGGGAGTTGGACCATGGGGTCTTGGTCCTCTGTCCTTGGGTGTAATTTCAAAAGTTCTGCTTGGGTCTCTGGGAATGTTTTGATGGGCCATCATTTTTATTAGACAAGGAATATGGTCCCTTCCTACCATTGGAGTTGTTTGAGCTGCCATTCCGGTTCCGTCTACGCCTAGGATCCTGTCTCTGGCTCTCACAGTATGGGTGAGGGGGGTTGGGGTTTGAAATGACATCTTTGGGTGGCTAGTGTGTGCATTCCCAGAGACTTTAATGTAGCCCTTGAATCTTTTAAGCTGTGCAGTTTGGCAGCAGTCTGTTCTGAAAATAAAGATTGTCCCTCAAAAGGCAAGTCCTGTACAGTTTGTTGCACTTTGTAGAACAAGCCCGAGGCTTGAAGCCAGGAACTGCGGTGCATCGATATCCCCAATGCCATAGCTTGAGCAGCGGCATCGGCTGCATCGAGGGGTTTTTGCAGGGAGACTTTAGCCACCACCTTGCCCTCAATCACTAGGGCAGTGAACTCCTTTTTTGAGTCCAGGGATAGGGACACCGAGAACTTCCCCATAGAGTCCCAGGTGTTATAAATGTAGTGGCTTAGGATGGCCTGTTGATTTGCCACCTTAAGTTGTAAGCCTCCAGTAGTATATATCTTTCTACCGTAGAGGTCCAATTTTTTTGCCTCTTTGGCCTTCAGGGTAGGACCTTGAGCTCCTTGCCTCTCTTTGTCATTGGTCCTTGCCACAACCAATGAACTTGGAGCAGGGTGAGGATACAAGTATTTGTAACCCTTGGAGGGGACGAAATACTTGCGCTCGACCCACTTGGACGTCAGCGATGCCAATGAGGGTGTCTGCCAAATCGTTTTCATAGTCTTATCTATTGTTTTTATCAAGGGTAACACTACCCTTGATGGCCCCGAGGGCGATAAGATGTCCATCATCGGATCCAAGGGCTCATCGGTGACCTCCTGGATCTTGATGCCCAAGCTACTGGCCACCTTTGAAGAAGGTCCTGGAGGGTCCTATTGTCCTCTGATGGTGGATCGGGTGTGGCCCCTGCCACTGCCTTGTCTGATGATGAGGATGATGATTCCCTGAGCTGGTCGGGGTCTGCAGGGTCAGGAGCTGAGACACCCAGCATTGTTGGTGAGATTGGCTCCTCGGCTACGGTACCGGTGGCCTCAGATTCAGTGTCGGTGTGTACTTTTCTCGGTGCCGGCCTGGTCATTGTAGGCTGTTTGTGACTAGCCATGGTACTGTTTCTGATCTTGTGCGAGGGATCCTGCTTCCCGATGCGGTGGAAAAGGAACAGGAATACTGGTGCCCTTGAGCCTGATGATAGGCCCATGTGGTCCAAAAGGGCCAGTTACCCGGGTTCTGCCATTGGGGCATCCACGGTGCCTGATAAGCCTGTGATCCATGGAGGCTTCAATGCCAGGAGGTCGAGCGGGATCTGCTCGTTGGGGCCATGGAGCCCGCTTCCGACTCTGAGGGAGAGTCACTTCTCAATAACCATGGTGGTGCCGTAGATCTCGGTGCCGGTGAGGGACCCTGCGGTGACTGATGTAACAGGAGCAGGGTCGGCTTTCCTCTTGATTGCGCCATTCTGTGCAGCACCGGTGACAAGGGATCCAGAAGACCTGGTCTGGCATGCTGTGGCACCTTGCTCTCTATTAAGTCGCTGGCGTGGAGGGAGATAGTGTGATCTCTACCTCCTCCTCCGAGCCCCTGATAGGGGAGGCATCTGGAGCTGGACCCTTTTGACCCTTCTCCAGGGCCGAGGTCTCTGATGGGGTCGGGCTTGGGGCGGCGACTATGTGGCCCGACACGGGTCTCATTGCATCTGAGCCCCCAGCACTCTTCTTAGTTGTCGGAGACCGACCTCTCTCCTTATGTTTCTTTTTTGCATGAGATTGGTGCCTGCGTGCTGTCTTCGACACTGGGGACTTCTGGTGCTGGGAGTCCCTGTTGTCTCTCTTGTGCGCCGGGTCTCTCTCCGGTGCTAGGACAGCTCCTTATCGATGCCGTGCTCACAGCCGGTTCTGAGGAGCTGGGGGAAGGTCTGAGTGCCACTTCCATTAGGAGGAGTTTGTCTTTGAGACCTCTGTTTTTGAGTTCTGGGTCGGAAAGATTTACAGATCTTACACTTTTCTCCTAGGTGAGCCTCCCCGAGGCACTTCAGACAAGTGGAGTGCAGGGCGCTCTTTGACCTAGGTTTCTTGCAGACTATGCACGATTTGAAGCCTGGGGACCAAGGCATGCCCCAGACCCCAGCGGAAGAGCAGCCTCCCCTAAGGAGAATAGGAGGAGGCCTATCTATCCATTTAACTATACTACTCTAACTAACAAACAACAAGAAGAGAATTTAGGGATTGCTAGGACGATTCTCCTGTGAGCAAGAGATCTCAGATCTGACTGACCGTCACAAGCGGTAAGAAGGAACTGGTGAGGGGAGGGTCGGCAAGCCCATATAAAGGTCGCCATAGAGGCGCGACTCCAGGGGGCTCCATCGCTAATCCTCTGAGGTTGCTAGGGCAAAAATCTTTCGGTGGCCATGCACAACACTCACACACACCTAATTGGAGTCAACGTAAGCAATCTCTCGAAGGAGAACTTATATTAACTAACATTTCACCTAAATTACTGAACAGCCATCATAAAATAGATTCTTTCAATTATAATCCATCTGGATTGAATCTGATTAGGTAATTTTTAGGTAAAATGTTCACTATCCTATTGCCAATTTCCTGACTCATTCAGTGCCCCTATAGTTTATTTTTAAATGTGTACATTGGATGAAAATTAACCTATAGCTATTAGTTTTTTGGGGTAGAATTGTTAATACAACAATACTTTATTTCAGGATTTATGGTGGTGCAAATTGACATCTTTAAAACTATTGTCAGTGCGAAGCAGTTCATGTTCAGTGGCCTGGCCTTAGTTTCTAAGTCTCTGAATGGACTTGGACTGGGCCCACCTTGAACAAAGAAGTGCCCCTAGAACTCAGCTACTATTGCTTATCAAAGCACCACAAAGGAGGTACAGACAAGAGCCAGTTTCTAGTATGTTATTGGAGGTGGATTAGGGAGATTCATCTTCCTCTGTCAACAGCTGGTAATCACCACCTCTGGAAGCAACTTGTATTCTCTTGTTATGCACTGTGTAAGCAGGGCATGTAGTGCATCTTATTAATTTCCATTAATCAAGATAGTAATAAACACCTAAAGTTTGCAAATATATTGCTGGGTTCAGAGCCAGTCGAATAATAATTGTTGGATAATTTTTTTCAGTGAATTTCACAATATTTTTTCAAAAATTTTTCTTGCATTTTTTCCATTCCAGCTACAGCTAGATAAGTATGTCTGAATTTATTACATTTTTAAAATAAATATTCCTATAATTTTGTTATTGTTTCCTCAGCTCAGGTTGCATTTATTAGCATTTGACTTTCATGTTAGTTTATTTAAAACCATTCATAAATGTATCTCCATGAATCATGCATTGGTCTACTGGCACAGACTGAAATTAATATCAGCATTCTACCAGCACTGCCAAGGGACCACACTATTTCTACTGAAAACCTATTTAAAACTCTAGACAACTCATCTCTAAAGCTAGCACAGTAAAAGCACTTGGGTGTAAAAAAGTAGGAAGCAAAGACACCTCATTTTCACCAGTACAATTTAAATCTAAATAGTAACAGCTGAGTCCTTGCAAAACTGCATGGGAGTTGGGAAGTGTGCTGTCACGGGCTGCTCAAATTACCTTCAACCTTCACTCTGACATTGCTCTCTAGTAAATGAAAATATGAAGAGTGTAACTGATCTGCAAATGCATCTAATCTTTTGCAACAAGCAGTTTAGTATATGTTCAGGAGAGCAACCTGTTTTATAATATACAGTAGTATGTTTATGCTCAATGTTTGAACCATGGCCCTGTACTCCTCAAGACTTTTAGAAATTGAAGGTTGCAACAAATGCCATTAGAAAACTAATTTTCCTTATGAATAGAAAAAATCCACAGACTTTTATCTGTGTATGGATGGGTGCAAACCCCTGCTAGACTATTAAAATGTGAAAATCCTGCTATCTTTCAATGAAAATAATACAAATCCATAAAAAATGACAATTTGGTTGTGACCTTGATATGATCATCAGGGTACACCCACATTTCTTGAATGGCTAGTGTCACTATAGTGATATGGTGGGGGTTAGGCACAGTTGTGAACTGAGGGGGGAAGAGGCTAAGGTACTGGGCTGCAGAGGGGTGTCAGGTTGGCTCTTCACTAGGCAGAGGAGGAAGGACAGGAGGCTCTGAAAGGCGCAGAGCCTCCTGTGTTCTGAAGGGCCAGCCTAGTGTCCCCACTGTCCACTCCCCAGTCAAAGCTGGCACCAGGCTGAAGCGATAGCAGGTGAGTGCTGGGGAGGGGGTGCCGAGCCAGACTGGGCTGGCCCTTCATCGGGTGTGGAGGATGCAGAGGGTGCTCAGAGGCGCCTTGCAGTACCCACCACACTTTGTGATGTCCCCTCCCTTTCCAGGTTGGGGTTGGAGGGGTGTTAAGCTGCCCTGTCCCAGCCAAACCAGGCTGGAGCAGCATAAGGAAAGTGCTAGGCGGGCCAGCCCGGCCTTCAGAGGATGTGGGATGCAGGAGGAACTGAGGGGTGCCACTCAGCACCCTCTCCCACCACATGTGCTGAACAGCCAACCCATTTCCCCTCCGTTCCCTGGGGAAAGGAGAGTGAGGCTGCCCGGTCCCAGCCAGGGCCAGGCTGCAGGGCTGCTGCAGCCTCACATACACACCCCTGCATGCAGTTACAGATCTCCACCTCCTGGGGCAGCTGGGAGGTGGGGTTGGAACCCCTCCTGCCCTGTGTGGGAGAGTGGTAAAGTACAGGGGGGCACAAATGTGGGCTTGGCCCCCCAGGTGCTGAACACCCTTGATACACCACTGGTTAGGAAATCACCACCACCACTAAAAATTTAAAATCAAATGATGTAAACTAGGCACAGACATTTTCCAACAATATTGAGCAGCTTTCTGATTTTCACCCCTGGAAGTCAGATACATATTCAAGAGCACATATACACAACTAAACTATGAGCAGCCTCTGATTGCAGCCACGTTATAGATGTCACATAAACTTGACTGGACTTAGCACAAAGCACTTAATTATCAAGTCCCCAAAATTGTTTGTTTTGAACTTCCATGAAATGTGTATACATACTCAGTTGACATGTAAATCTAGTCTACGTAGCCATTCAATCTGGATCCTACAGTCTGTATTGCTGTGGTATTTTTACTTTTGCTTTCCTGATATTGCACTTGAAGCAAAATCCTGGCCTGTGCTACGTTGGTACAAAAAAGGAACACAGCCAAATTCTCAACTCAGCTTCAGTGGATTCTCACCCATTTAAACCTGAAGGGAATTTGTCCCATGGTGTGGAGTTGCCCCACTGATCCCAATGCAAGCAGCATGGTAAGATCTCTACATAGCACTAGGAAAAATAGCCCTCTAACGTGAAGGCTTGTGCACAAAGTTATTGCAGAGGTTATGAGAATGCATAGCCTTCTATGTGAGTTGCTTCACATGCTGCTGCTAGCAAGAAGCATTATTGAGAGAAGCATCAAAGTGATCCCCACAAGGCATTGCCCCCATCTTCAAAGAACAGGCCATCCCAAGATCTCAGGATGCCAGTAGCAGAGGATTCATTGGCAGCATTTCTTCTCTGTGTCGCAATGCCAGCCAAGACACGACTCAAGTCTCAGTATTTAAAAAGTAAAATGCATCAACTCTGAGAGGATTTTCAAACTCAGCAACTTCTACACTTATTTTTAGAACACCAAAGGAAATGTCAAATGATCCGGCCACAATTCAGAGAAATGACTCGTGAACTGAGTTCACCTCTGCTTCCTAATATCTTGATCCATGGTGCCAAAGTTGTTTATAAACCAAAAACTAACTTAGACAAGTGCAGTGGAGCCCATTTAAACAAATACTTCTTTTGGACCAGATCCTGGTCCCATTAAATTAAATGGCAAATACTTCCACCGTAACCAGGATTTGGCTTTTAAGAAATAGAAATATTTTTAAAGCTTACCTTTTTCAGTCTTCTCTCGATCGAATCCAAATATGTACAGTACTGCAGTGCTGTTAAAAACAAGAATAATCGAATTAAAGAACAAAAAATTAAAAGGTAGAAAATTCAAAACTAATTACAGTAAATACTTTTTCACGCCATGAGTAATTAAATTGTGGAACTCATTGCCACAAGAAGGTATTGATGTCAAGAATTTAGCAGTATTCCACAGGATTGTCTATTTATATTCTGAGTTATAGTAGTTAAGGAAAACACATTTTAGAATAGATATAAAACTTCATACTTCATCTTAAACCAATTGCTATAAAATATGGAGAGGAGAATGGGGGTAGACTATCCTACATCTGCCAACTCTGGGGTTTCTTGCATTTTCTTCTGAAACATCCAGTACTAGCACTGTCAGAGAAGGGATATTGAACTAGATGAACAATGGGTCTGATGCACACTGGCTATTCTTATGTCCCTATGTATTCAAATAAATTAATAGATTGGTGGTTTTTTAAAGCTCTCGTTGTACTTAGTCCAATCCTGACCAGAGGAAGGGAGTAGATATTTTACACTCATATTTTGGGACACCTAATAAAATATATTTATCAAACATCTTTTAAGTTAGCATCAATCTTAATTTTGTTGCACCACTGCTTTACTTTAACAGCTTGCTTTATGTAGTTGCAGCTTTATGGATGTCTTCAAAGATATGTTACAAGCTGGTGACCTCTGATGCAGTCTAAAAAATACTTGTTGCCCTAATGGCAGTATATAAGAATTATTTATTTGCTTGTAAATTATTGATAATACTCTAATTGATGCGTGCCAAGAGGAAGTGGATCTGCAAGTGCATTATTAGTGAAAAATTGTCAAGAACTTGTAGAAATCAATGATGAATCTATCTATAGTTAGTCCAAGTGTATGTTCTGTTCATGCAGCAATGATTGATAACTGATCTGCTAATGGAGGTATCTAAATGTTTGTTTCTTATGTAGAACTTTGAAACCTCATCAGCTGAATGTTTGTTTTCTGTGGTGCAGCTAATATATTCCATAATTTTTTCCTTTATCCGTTCCAAGCAAAAAAGCAGCAGTATTTAAGAATATTTTACAATGATGTATATCAGTCTTCCAAGGTGACTCTCAAACTATGAACAGTGTTGTGCAGCAACTTCTGGGAGCAGGAAAGGTGTACAATATAATATACTAATGGAGAATGGCAGATTTTGGCTGCTTACATGGGCAAACTTGTATTATTCTGAGTTCAGTAGAGTTAGCCCTCACTTACACTACAGCAGAATCAGGCCCATTCATTAGTCTGAAGATAGCAGGTTTGTCTCACAATGCATTAGATTTCAACAGATGAGTCAGAATCTCCTTTTGCTAATGGTCTGAGGAGGAGTTTTTTTTCCTGAGTGAATGTCTGTTCTGTGAAAGGCAGTACTCAGGTCCAAGAAGTCCTGCATATAATCTGAAAGTAGCACCTGTTGGTGTGAGCTGAGTTTGATGGGCAGAAATTGGTTATTGTTGTTGTTTTTTAAACAGAAAATCAAAACTCTCAGTGAAATCCATAGGCATTTTGCACAGGGTGAGGACAGAATAAAAGCAGAGCAAGGACTTCAGCATAACTTTATTTAAAGCTATCACCAGAGCTGAGTGAAACATTAGTTACAAACATCAAAGCAGTTGAAACTCTGCTAGTTTGGGAGTACAGTACAAACTCCAGGCTCAGCTGATCCTTTGACCAAGATTGAGCCCTTTTCCAAAGAACTTTAGCCAAGTAATGGTTTCCCCTCAAAACTAGTTAAACTTAGAAGGGCTTTGAAAAGTCATCCAGTCCAGCTCCCTGCTCTGAGGCAGGATCAAGTAAACTTAGATCATCCCTGGCAGGAGTTTATCCAGTCTGTTCTTAAAATCTTCAGTGATGGGGAATACCACAACGTCTCTTGGAAGCCTGTTCCAAAGCTTAAATACCTTTATAATTAGAAAACTTTTCCTTATATCTCACCTAAATCTCCCTTGCTGCAGATTAAGCTCATTACTTCCTGTTCTACCTTCAGTTAAAGGAGAACAACTGATCACAGTCCTCTTTATAACATATTTGCCACTCAGTCTTCTTTTCTCAAGACTAAACAGTGCTTTAACCTTTTCTCATAGGTTAGCTTTTCAAAAGATTTTATCATTTTTGTTGTTGTCCTCTGAACTCTCTCCAATTGTCCACAGCTTTCTGAGAATGTGGTGACCAGAACTGGACACAGTTCATCAGCTGAGGCCTCACCACTACCAAGGACAGCAGGACAATTAGCTCCTGTGTCTTACATACAACATTTCTGTCAGTGTGCCAGAATATTATTTTTTGCAGCTACATCACATTGTAGATTCATATTTAATTTGTGATCCACTATAACCGCCAGATCTAGTACTATCACCTAGCCAGTTATTCTCCATTTTGTAGTTATGCATTTTATTTTTCCTTCCTAAGTGAAATACTTTTCATTTATCTTTATTGAATTTCATCTTGTTGATTTCAGACCAATTTTCCAATTTGTCAAAGTTGTTTTGAATTTTAATCCTGTCTTCCAAAGTGCTTGCAACCCCACCCAACTCGGTGTCATCTATAAATTGTATAAGTATGCTCTCTGTTGCATTATCCAAGACATTAATGAAAATACTGAATAGTATTGAATCCAGGACTGATTGGTCCTACTAGTTACTTGAGTCAGCACTTTCAATCTTTTTGTTTGTTTGACGCCCCTAGATCTCGAAGTGAAATTCAGAGTACAAAGCCCACAAGAATTGAAATAGAAAAAGTTTTATTTGAACCCCTGTGAACAGAAACCACTGAGCCCACAGAGCTCTAAGTATCAGTTTATCTCAATACTACTTATATGGGATGTAAAGTTAAAAATGTTTAAAGTGATTTATCATGAAGCATTTGTGTGGCCATGCTTAATTGTATGCATAATTGAAGAGACAGATACACCAAAATACAAAACAGAAGGTACAGAAAATGCAAGTGGCTTTGGCTTAAGAGAATAACTCTGGCTTAAGAGAAATAGATATTTGTGCACAGAAACTCACAAAACTACAACTGTTCTATTTATAGTGGTCGTTCCATCTAGCACCAGAAGGTGGCCTCCAATAATTCTGTCTCCTGCATTCATGTTTTAAACTGCTGCTACTATATTATGCTGTACTGGTGACGTGAAATTGGTAGGTATTTAAGATCCATTATCTTTATATTGGATGAAACAAGAAAATACGTAAATTAACTAGACTAATTCTGTTTAAGAAATTAGCCAACATCATTACTTTTATAAAACTTGTTCCTAAAGTGGATATAGGCTTCCATTCTCCCAGTACTATTATATGCTGGTGCTTTGCCTTGTTAAATATGTATGTGTAGCCCAAAGCTGTAATGCATTTTTGCCTCTAAATATAAAGCAGCCCTGCAGGTTAAAAACAATCCTTGTAGAAAAATAGCAGCTGGTGTAGATACACAATAAGCCATTTATATCTCTCAGCAATTGCACAATGTACTTTTCAGACTTCAAGTGCATTTTTCTTAACTATGCAGTTCCCTTTTACCTTAGCAAAATTATATTGTTGTTGTTTCACAGTTAATGATTGGCTTTCTGTGTGAAACAAAGGCAGTATATCCCCAAATAACATAGCTGGCAAGTGTTGTGCAATAGGTAGAACTAAGATGAACAGAGATATTAGTAATAAGTGTTTTGGGGGGCAAACTAAACAAATATTTACAGATCCAAGAGAGAACAGAGTATTATAAATACCAACACAATGCCAATATGGCAAAGTGACCTTTTGTTCTAGACAAATATGTTCAACAAAGGTGCAAAGTCGGAATAAGATTTAAAAGTCCTGTCACCAAAATGAATGGAAATTAAGGAGGTAAATTAATTCCAATGAGAAATCAATGTAGATCTCATTAGTATGGGAACAAGATACCTTAAAATTTTTAATTAAAGATAATATTTACTCCAAATGAATAAGAGTTGGCAGGTTCTGCAGAATCTATCATCTCATTTATGCAAAGTTTTCTTATATTAAGGCAGACATCATTAATCTCACTAGAGATGCCCTCCAGACTGGCAGTCCTGTAGCATGGAGGTGATTTCCTACAGAAGCCTCTTTATCTACACAAATGAACTGTAACTCAACCAGACACAAACCATAAAAAGGTCTGAGCAATTAGAGACATCACTCTGTGCAAATAGGGTACTGACTTTATCATGCGAATGATCCTTTCATAATGAGCTCATTTCTAATAGAGCCCCTTCTCCCCCTAACAACCAAAATAAATTAACATTAGCTAGAACTTATCTTCCTTATTTGCCTGTGCAGAGAACCATGTCTAGGTCTTCTATGACTGGGGAAGAAATTCTGTGTTTAGAGTCTGAGTTAGTCTTCATGAAATTAGACAGGCAACCCTTAGACTAAACAATTTGTAGTGAACAGCAGGTGAAAGGCTCCTCATTTCCATTTCATAATTGTAGGAAAGAGGATAACTGGTTTGTTCTTGCGTAATTAATTTCATATTTAGGCTAGACTGTGTTCTATTATTGTTGCCACTATTTTTTCTTCAACGTCTCTTTTAAATTTTAAAGCTCCTAGGATTTAGCTACACTCTGTCGCATCTAGGAGGATGCAACGCACCTAGGAGGACAATTTATAATAGTATTTAACATCGATATTTCAAAATTACAATAATTCATATGAGATAGGCTGTGTCAGGTACTGTGAGAAAGGTTTAATTTGCTATGATATTGTTTGTGTATGTCTTATTTGTATTGGAAGTTATGAATACATTTGATATATCTGGATTTCAACTTATGCTGTGTTTCTGGGCAACACTGCAGATAGGATGGCATCAGCACTAAGCTTCCTTAATGTCCCAGTAAAGAAACTCAGGCTATGTACACACGATAAACTTGTCCCGCGATAGCTTATTGCGTGACAAGGAAAGCGCTATAAATATAAATATAGCGCTTTCGTGTGTACACACGTGCTGCTTCTATCGCAAAGGAGCATTCACCCGTGTGAATGCTCCTTTGCGATAGAAGAGCAGTGCATGGTGGGCACCTGTCCCACCATGCACTGCCACAGCCAGCCCCCTAGCCCAGCTGCAGGGCTTCCGGTGGTGGCAGGGGCTG
>ML685816.1:1134742-1186772 GCA_007922175.1 Pelusios castaneus
ATACTGGATGTACATCAAAGGCTATGTCTACACTGGCAAGTTAGTTCGAATTAAGGAGGCTTAATTCGAACTAACAAACCATGGCTACACTAGGCTTTAGTTAGTTCGAATTAAGGGCTTCCTTAATTCCAACTAATCAATTCGAATAGGGTATTCGAACTAAGGGGTTAATTCGAACTAACTAGTTCGAATTAACCAATGTGGCCATGTTAATTCGAACTAATTTCTTAGTTCGAATTAACCAGCCATTGAAATGAATGGAGATCGCTAATTCGAACTAAGCCAGTGCTTGCTTAGTTCGAACTAACATTCCAGTGTGGCCATGCTAGTTCGAATTAAGCTAATTCGAACTAACTAAAATTAGTTTGAATTAGTTAGTTCGAACTAACTAATTCAAACTAATTTTAGCAAGTGTAGACAAAGCCAAAGAGACTACACAAGTCTGCAAACTCCACAGTTCTACTGAAAACCTGATATGTATGGACTTTCAAATAATCTGCATGTACCTGATTGATTTGACAACTTAATATCTCTTTTGTTTCTTTCCTTTGATTAATAAATCTTTAGTTTTAGTTACTAAAAGATTGGCTCAGGGTGGTGGCATGGTATTTTGAGTAAGATCCACACTTACATTGATCTGGTAATATGGCTAACCCTTTGGAGTCAGGAGAACTTTTTGGTAAAGAACAAAAAATTCTATTAATTTCTCTTTTTACTGGCCTAGGGCTGATTGGGAAACAGAGACTGAAATGAAGTAAAGGGGCTGTGTATCTTTTTTTTTAGCATCTTGATAACCAGTGTGGGGAATCAGAAGCATGGTTTGTGGCTGGCTAGGGAGTCTAACTTCAGTGTTACCCACCAATGCTGGTAGGAAAATCTGCTCTCTTTTTGCAGCCTTCCCTGACTTTGGCATTTTCAGGTGGTCTCCCTTAGGCATGGACAAGACACATATGTTTGGCTTGTTTGGCTAGCTCGGGAATGGCAGTCAGCAGACTATGATTCTATCCCTGGCTGTGCCACAGACTTCCTGTATAGCCTTGGGCAAGTCAATTACTGTAATCTGTGTCTCAATGGCAAAATGGAGACAGTAATAATCCTCTACCTGACGGGAAGGTAGTAAGATGATAATTTTTTTAAATACTTAGAGATCCATATTGAAGGGCTATCAAACTGCAAAGTACAATATTACTAGCATAATTTTTATCATTTTTTTTTTTGTTCAGAAGGCGAGATGGATTTTGCTTCTGAATAATGCAATTTAGTATAATATCATAATTTGGCATATATTACTATATAAAAAAGCCTCAGCATTATAGTTACAGTTCTGTGACTATAGAATAATAGCCATGTTTTGTTCTTATTTGACAGACTTTCACTAGAAAAGTACAAATGATTCACAGACTTCACTTGAATGATCAGTAGGGTAACCCCTTCTCTATCATGCCTCTGTACCCAGCAATCAGTACTATACACTTTTTTTTTCATAGCAGCTGTTTCAACTAAGAGTTTATCCTAAGGCTGTAATATCGCCACTTGCTTGATTTAGAGATAAGTGTACATTGGTGGACAGCAAAATCAATGCTTATTTGATTACAGATATTTTTCAAAAATATTGCAGGCTCAGTCCATTCATCTTTTATGTCCGTTTACCACCAAAGGCCAAATGCTATATGGTAGTTTCTGCAGCATAGCTTGTAGCCAGAGCTGCATCACCCCACCATCTTCCTCACTGCAAATGAGCCAAGTAGATCCTGAAAGGTGATAGACCTCTGGGGAAGCTGTGTTATTCCACCTGGAAGCAGAAATTGATGGAATCTAGTATTTCCAGTATTTTCAAAAAATGTACAAAGTCCTGCATCTTGGAAGAACAAAAAGAGCAGTTTCCTAATTTACACGACAGCCCCAAATCTCTGTTGCTAGCACCAAATCCAAAAATCTGTTTTTTTTTAAGATCATCATACACCACTCTCATGTGTTCGGCTTTCCCTTACACTACTCACTCACCCAATACCCTTTGGAACTCATCACCCACATGTTGTTAATATCTAGGCAGACCAATATCTTGTTTAGATGTCCTTCCCTTTCCAGTGCTCCAGCAAGACTGAGCTGCCAGGCCCTCCTTTATGGGCAGGCCAGCTCTGGCTCTGCTCCCCTGGGGCTGACTGGTTCTCCCTCTCAGAAGGGAGTCATGTCCCTCCTTCACTACATCTAGAACTTTCCATGGCCACTCACACAGCAAAAATAACAATATAGATAGACATGAACAGCCTATTTCTATCAAGATGTTTTTACATCACCAACCCCAATGCATCCAAGTCCCAAACAGAGATTTCTCTCCTGGATAGACTTTCTGTCAAGCACAAGGAAAAGGGCTTCTTTCAACAGTCCCTGAGGAATGCATGTTGTTTCAGTGAAATTTGCTGGAAGAACCTGCTTATTCTACTCAATTGGGAGATTCACCTCTGAAACAGCTTTTCATGTGTCAGTGTACATAATTACAGTCTCAGAACTGGGAAGCGGGAAGTGGGAGGAGGAGGATGGAAAGATTGCTAAACTGAAATTCTGCCACCCCTCCCCCACCCCAAACTGCAAGCATTAGCATCTGTGTCCAATATGAACGGGGGTTGAAACACAGAAAGACAAGACAAGAATGGTCCCAAAAGCCATTTTCAACTCTGAAAATGCTAAATCACACCTTGCTGACCACTGCACTGGTTTTTCCTTTTTCACTATTCAGTGTCTGTCAGAAACAGTCAACAAATGAACAGTAATCGATTATTATTTTAGATCCACAGGAGCCTGTGCAGCTAAGATTGTCCTGAGACTCTGACTTTCAACACAGGTTTCAACCACACCCCGTCTTTCCCATGCTGGAAAACTACCACAGCATGTAGCTCTTATAATGGTTTCTGCCCCAGGGACAAGACAATTCATTCACTGCAAACCAGTTACAAACAAACCAGTTGGCTCACTTGGTCATACCTTTAAAGGAACTTTCCATAGACTGAAATAAAGACACCTTTTCAGGCACAGATTACACAGTTGTTAACTATAAAGAAATCTAATTAACTCATCCACTATTTCAGTCATCCAGCCTTCTTTTTGCTTAAATTCCAGAAGGCCAGTCTTCAAACCCAATTTTTGCACTGGAGCCTTTGCCCCAATCAGTGTCTCAATTTCAGCCCAGTTTGATGATTCCGTTTTGGTTTCCTGATTCCCTAGCCTTTTAGCATGTCTCACTTAATAATTTGTGACTGAGCTGAGTACACTGCTGAGCATTTTACAGATGCTATTATACACACAATAGTTAACCATTGTTGTTGTTCAACTGCCCAAATCTAAACAAAAACTGTGGTGCTGTTCCTACGACGGTTTGACGTTTCAGCTTTGTGTTCTCCATGTTCCCAAGCTAGGAGACAGGCTTTCACAAGACACTTGTGACAAGCTCTCTTGGCCTACCTTATAACAACCCTTTCTTCTGTGGCCAATTTTGTCATATTACTAGCATTTAACTGAACTGTTCTGTTTAATTTGTGCATTATTGCAGCTTTCCCTTTTTTTGCAAAATGTATTTATCATTTTTCTAATGATTCAATAATGTCATGAACCATATTAGACTCCTTTATTTCATCATATAAAGAGCTGTACGTACAGGGTCTTGGAGATCAGCTTTCTTCCTCCTTACTAATAGTTGTTTCCTCTTCTGATGCACTTCTGCAAGGAAAGATTCAAGTTCTCTGGCAAATTCCACAGCCTCTTAAAGTGGCTTTGGCCTCCTTTCACTGATCTTGATCTGCATGTTCAAGTTCAGCTGAGCATCTATCTATAAACCAGTTTATCCTGGAAGGCTTCACTGGTATCTGTGTATGCTAGGAACACAAGCCTCCATAGGTCCTCTGCCATTTGAGGTGGGGTTTCTTATTTCCCTCTCATTCTAACTCTTAGCTGTGGCCTGCCCAGCTCAGATTGGTCATTAGCTCCAAACTATATGTCAAAGGCTTCTACCAGGTCTGGATAGCTCAATCTCTTTTTTGTGGGTAAGTTCTGCAGCACCATCAGAGCTGGGCCACCTGTATTGGCTGCCTATTTCTGTCTTTCCTCCTAGCTATTTGAGTTACAATGTTGTATTGACCCAAATAAGCTTCCCAGGGAGCTTTCCCCTCAAAGACAGCACACTTCTGCATCATCAGAGCTGGGACATCCTGCACTCTCCCCTCTTGGCCTCTATGGTTTATAACCAAAGAAAAAAATGTTGTAAATATCCAGTCTTACTCAAGTCCTCTAATTGTACACTTCCATATCCCGGGGGTTGCCCTCTCTGACCCTCTGATTTACTTCTGGAGCTGAATTTTCAGCTCCTTAAGTCCAAACAGTTCATCTTGGTTAGCAAATGAAAAACTGATCAAAGCTTGCTTGGTCTCCACTACCTCATGGAAAATCTGCTCTGTGGCAGTCTGGTCATTGTTACCTCATCAAGCCATTTTACTATTCCAGCCTACGTGTGTTGCAGTTGGTTTCCAATCTGTCCAGTAGTTTCAGTTCCAAAACAGATCTTACAAATCATCCTTGAGCTCCTCCTGAGAAACCTACAGCTCTTGTTTTAGGTCTTGTATTAATTCTTTTTGCGAATCTCCAGGTCCAGTTAAAGGTTCATTCTAATTCCTGTTGGCTATTTCTGATTTCTGCACGTAACTTCATTATATATTCCTGTGAATCAGGGATTTCCCTCAATGTTAACTGGCAAAGGGCACACCATACCATAACTTACATCATGCCTAACACACTCACTACCCCAATACAATGTTGTCATAATCTGTATCTAAAAGATGTCATGTCAGGTTTGGGGACACTTGGGACTGGAAGGGCTGTTGATGTGACTCCGCAACGTGTAATCAGATTGGTGGAAGATGGCTGTGCTGTATGTTTCTGGTGTCACGGTTCCGAGTTAAACCTACACAGCACGGAAGCACCCAGAGTTACTAGGCAGGCACTGACAGAACTTCTTACTGGTCTGTGAGGACCCCCAAAGCATCCCAGTTCCGTCTTGGTTCATTCATAGAATCATAGGGTTGGAAGGGACCTCACGAGGTCATCTAGTCCAACCCCCTGCCAAAAAGCAGGACCACTCCCCCTAAATCACCACAGCCAGGGTTTTGTCTAACCGAGCCTTAAAAATCTCCAAAGGGAATACCAACTCATATTCTCTATCCTTGAAAACTGGATCTTATTTCTACTGTTGCCTCTTTTTGATCTGGGCAGCGAGGGGTCTGGAGATGTTCCAGCTGGAAGAAGAAACTGATGGAGTCTGACGTTTTCTTTAATGTAATCTTGTTTATTTAAAATGATGTACAAAGTCCTGCTTTTCTGAACACAAGAGGCGCTAAGAACAAAAGGAGCAGTTTCTTAATTTATGGACTGAAGCCTCTTTAGTCACCACCAAACCCAAAAGTGCTCTACAGGGTTGCCAGAGTCGTACACAGTGCTCAAAATCTACTGCCTGGCTTTTTGTTTCTGCTTCACTCTGCTCTGTATCTGATTTCAATTTCTCTGAGTTTTGATCTGCTTTCTCTCATACACATATCTCTGGTCCCAATACACAATGGAATCTCCTACCCACGGGATACTGCTAGCTTCTGGGCAGACTCTATTAGGCCTTGTTTTAGGTCTGATGCCTGAAATGTGTCTTACAAATATCTTGAATGAATGGTGTGTTTACACATCGGATTGAATGACTTTTTAACTCAGCCCGTAACAATGTTTCACTCAGATTTTAACAAATCACTTCCTTGGCATGCTCTAGAGTCTAGCCCCACCTCTTAAAACATTGAGGCATGCAAAGATGCAGGGGGACTCTGCAAAACTATGCTCCGTAATACAGAGGGGTGTGAACTGTGGGCCAAATCTGGGGACTGGATATTTGGTTCTCAGATCTGCTCAGGTAAAAAGTCTATAAAGATGGCTGGGAATCTGATTCTCAGGCTGCCAGTCAGAGCCCAAGAAACAAATTGCTGCTCTAATTGTGCCAGCTGAAGTTATCCACCAGGGACCATTCCAGCATCTAGGGATTATGGTAGTGTAGCAGCAGTACTCCAGTTACCCTTTCCCTAGCAATAGCCCCTACACTGTGGAACTAACTGTGAAAACCAATTAAGCTGTATCAAAGTTTGCTTTGCACCACAAAAGTTAATGACATCACAAAAACTGTCATTTTTTAACAATGGTTTGAAAAAATAAAGTGCTTTTTATAAGGGCTAAATAGTTTTATTATAAATTATTACTTATAGCATTTAAATAATTTTTAAAGAATTTAAATAATATGGATTTTTCATAGTGCTTTACAGAGCATGTTTCTGTTGCCCTCTTTTGCAAGAACTTAATTATTTTCAAATACTTACTGTTTACAAGTACTCATTTGTACTTCTTTTTTCCTAAATCATGGTTTTTCTCTTAAGCTATCTTTGCATTAGAATGTAGGAAATATTTAGAATCTGAGAGACAATCTTAGTTATGAAAAGTACATTACAAAGTAACGGATAGAGATTTTAGAATCCCAGAGGACCCAAAAGCCTATAGAATTCACAGATCTTGTAAATTGCACTCAGTAGCTAAACCCTACTACTGAACCACTGTGTTCTCCCTCCCAGCAGATGATTTCAAAATCCTTTTCTGTGGAAGGGAAACTTATCTGGATGATAACATATAATTTTAATAGACAAAATTATTTTAATGACCTTTATCATGTATTTACTAATCTTTGATCTCCACCGAGAAGTGGAGAACCATTGAAGTCAATGACAATTGAGTACACCAATAGATACTACCAATTAAAGGACAGCTCCTGGACACACCCTTCACACATGCATAATGGACTGATGAATAGAAAGCCTAGGGTCAAGATTTTCACAGCATTGGCTCAGTATACACAAATCCTGCTGTGTAAGTTGTTACCAAAAACACTTATTTGTATTTAGCCACAGAAAACCAGCACTCTAGTGCAGCACGTGCCAAGTCTCACCTTAGGAGATTCAATTATTTGTCAATGTTTGCCTCTGAACAGCTAATGGCGCTAGCCTCCTAGGGTTAGACGGCACTGGTTTTCAATCTATTTACCATTACGGGCTGCATATTTCTGTCAGTCACACACTATATATCCTACCTGTACAACCCTGAGGATGTCAACTCGGCCATGGCAGTGTGCTGATTAGGCCACAGAACAACTGGGGCTAGAGTAATGCCAATAATGAATAAGCTGAAAGCAGAAGGGAAATTCTTATCACGACTTGCTACACAAAGGCTGTTCCTTGTCTCTAACTAGAGAATTACCTCCCGGCTACAGCATATATGGTGTTAAATCTCTGCAATTTCTCACCGTTTCATTACCTTGCAGTGCATGGTTTGCTTTTCCCCATTGCTCCTGGACTTTGCTTTGGCCTCCTCCTCCTTTGGCTTCCTCTAGGGACTCTGTATGGTAGCGTGGCGCTGGGTGCTGCACCCCCACACCCCTTATATAGAAGGGTGCTCGCTCTGCTTCCACCCACGAAGAGGCCCCACTGTTGCCACCTGGTTATTGAGTGCCCCTGCACCATGGTTTCCTTCCCCGCCCCCCCTGGCAGAGGACTGTCCCTCAGCCCCCCTATGGTTTGCCACCCCATGCCCTGGTGCCCCTAATATTTTGGTGGTGTGCCCCCATGAATTTCTGCCTCAGCGCTATTGTGCTGCTCTTCCTTTGGGGGGGGGAGCTCCCCCTCCCCCCACTGTGATGGAACTGTCCGCCCCGTTCCCGCCCTTCAGGCTCCAGACGCTTCTAGACGTGGCCCCCAGCCAAGCCCTTGTGTTGAAAGCGGTTGCCATGGTAGCAGCCCCGCCCCCGCCCGCTTCCCCGCCCTCTTGGGCGCGCGCCAAGCCCCCGCGGCGGCCAATGGGGAGTAAGCCGTGTCTCACGTGAACTTGGTGGGCGGAGAGAGCCCGGCCACCGTACCACCCGCCGCGCGGGGCTGCGCCCGCGGTCCTCCGTCCTGCGCCGGGCCGGCTGAGGAGTGGAGTCGCAGCCATGTTCGGGGCCGGGGGGCTGAGGGAGCTGTTCGATGAGGATCCCTTCTTCCGGTGAGGGGGCCGCAGGCGTGCCCGGAGGGCAGACAGGGAGAAGGGGCTGGTGCCGCCCGGGGGCTGCCTCGACTCAGCCCTGGGATCTGCCGCCTCAGTCTCGTCTCCTGCGCCGGGGCGCGGCCTAACGGGGCCGCTTGGGGGAGGTCGGGCCGCTGGGGACGGGGATTTGGCTGCCGCTCCTCCCCCGCGGCGTTGTAGGGAATAGCTTCACGTGCCGTCCCGCGGGTGGGAGTGTAGCCGCTGGCGGCTCTGTCGCGGCGTGCTTGGGGCTGCAGGGGTCAGGCCGGCGCAGGGAAATCAAAAAGCATTGGTGTTCGCGGTGGGGGAACTGTCCTCCTCCACATGGCAAAGGGTGGCGTCTTTGTGGCTGTGTTCAATGCCTCGCCTTTGCGTGCCCGTCTAGAAAACACAGAGTAAAATGTCCTGTCTACAAGCCGTGATGTTGCCGCAAACATGGGGCTAATGCATTTCTGAGTTTAATCTGAAGAAGATGTCAAGTAAGGGAAGCATTAACTGCTTTACAGAACCATCCGGCTCAACATATATGTGAACCACAGTCACCTGCGGCGCCAGATTAGACAAATTAATTTTCTATCTAAAAAAAAAAATCAGTGTTATCTCTTAAAACATGTTGGGGTGTTTGTGTGTGTGCCAATGTCATAGTTGCCTAGGGCACCAAAAACCCTTGGGCCAGCCCTGCCCGACTGGTCCTGTTCGTCTCATCTCCCAGCTTCTCCCACTCTCGGCTACCCTACGAAGAATGCAGTGTTGCAATCGGTGTTATCACATACAAATGTCAAATCAGCGGTAATTCTGCTGATCATCACAGTTGCACGATTCATTTGTGTATTGCAGTCCTATCAGTTAAAATGTCCTAATAGATATTTTAAAAAACAAACCATATTTTATGGGGTTTTTTACCTGCAAAAAATGTGGGTTGCCTGATGCTTCAGTTGATCCAGTGGGACTGTAAAGCCAATGTGCTACAAAAACAGTTTATAATTATAAAACTTAAATGTTAGACTATGCACACAGCACAGAGGATTTTGAAAAATCTGCCAGGTTTTTGTATTATACGCTCAGTGGTGCTGGAACAATTCGGGGGGGGAGAGGCGCTGAAAACCATTGAACAAAACTGTAAATCCTGTAGAAAGACAACAGAGTCTTGTGGCACTTTTAAAGACTAAATCTGTTAGTCTTTAAAAGTGCCACAAGACTCTGTTGTCTTTCTACAATAGACTAACACGGCTACCCCTTGGAATTTGTAAATCCTGTATATAGTGAAAACCACTTCAAGCCCTGAGGCGACACAGCACTCCTAGTACCCCTAGTTTCAACGCCTCTGTGTAATCTAGCAAAAGAAACTTTTTAGTTAGTAGATCATCTGAGGAGATTGTATATCAATAAGGGTATGTGACTGGCCATAATGGGTATCCTGTCTTCTGACAATGGCTAGTGTACAATGCTCCGGAGGGAGTAAACAGAACTGGTAAGTTATCATGTGATTCCCTCCACTGTTATCCAGTCCCAGATTCTAGTAGTTAGCTTTAGGGACACTCAGAGTGTCTGACGGAGTGGGATTTTCTCCCATGAAAGCTCATTCGATAAATAAATCTGTTACTCTTTAAAAGCGCCACAGGACTCTGTTGTTTATCCCACACCATGTAAGCTAATAACCATTGGGTGGATCTGTCCTCCATGAATTTATCTAATTATTTTTTTAATTTAATTGTGCTTTTGGCCTTTGCTGCAGCCTCTGGTGAGTTCCACAGGTTGATTGTTCATTGTGGGAAGAAATACTTATTTTGTTTGTTTTAAGCCTGCGAACTGCAAATTTCATTGGTTTGTGTGTTATGTGATGGGGTAAATAATACTCCCTTATTCACTTTCTCCACACCATTCATGATTTCTTAGATTGCTATTAAAACCTTCCTTAGTTCTATCTTTTCTAAGATAAACAGTCCCAATCTTTTTAATCTCTCCTCATATGGAAGTAGTACTGTTTCCTAATCATTTTTGTTGCCCCCGCTATACTTTTTCCAATTCTACTATATCTTTTTTGAGAGGTTACCAGAGTTGCATACAGTATTCAGGGTATGGGAAAACCATAGGTTTATATAGTGACATTATGATATTCTCTGTCGTCTTAGCTATGTTTCTTACAGGTTCCTAACTTTGTTAGCTCTTTTGACTGCTGTTGCATGTTGAACAGATATTTTCAAAGAACTATCCACAATGATTCCAAGAGCTCTTTTTTGAGAGGTAATAGCTAATTTAGAACCCATCATTTTGTCTGTGTAATTGGAAATACATTTTCCAATGTGCATGGCTTTGTATGTATCAAAATTGAATTTCATCTGCCTTTTTCTTGTCTAGTTGTCTACCTTTCCTGAGATCTCTTTGTAACTCTTTGCAATCTGGTTTGGGCTCAACTAAAAGTGTAAAAAAGAAAAAAAAGAAAA
This sequence comes from Pelusios castaneus, assembly GCA_007922175.1. NCBI lineage: Eukaryota > Metazoa > Chordata > Testudines > Pelomedusidae > Pelusios > Pelusios castaneus. Next base: position 1,145,311 of record ML685816.1, read on the forward strand.
AAAAAAACTCCACAAAATAACAAGAAAAATAAACAACAAACAACCAATTTTGGAATTATCAGACATGCCAAAACAATCCAAATCATGACTTGATACAATTTCTCTTACTCCCTTCCCTATTTGTTTTATATCTCTATTTTAGATTATAAACTCTGACCTATATAGAATAGGGCTTTGTCTTAAATGGCTACGGCTTTGCACCCATTGGTGGTGCTGTAGAACAGTATCTAAAAGAAAACTTTGGCCTAACCTCATGAGGATTAGAATGTTAATTATTACATTTATTGATGACTTATAAGGATTAAATTATCAATAAATATCTCTAGTAAAAGTAGTCAGGATTTTTTTTTTTTTTTTTTTTTGTCTGAAACTGACTGTTCATGAGACGGTTGAAGAATTCTTGAAAAATATGTTTTGAGAATACCCATGAGCAACTGTATTTTGAAATTTAAGATAAATACAGTTAACTACACACACACAGACATGGACAAAAATCAAAACATTTGGAAGATGTTAAAACACTTTAATTGTTCCAACTAATCTCTAACCTCAGAAGACACAGGTTAGCATTTTGTTAATGTTTCTCCTGAGCTGTAGAGACAGGGTTGCACAATTTAATGTGAGGAGAGACCCAATGTTACCTTTGGCTTACTGTCTGCAGCAAGGGTTCCAAGAAACTAGGGTGGATGAGCACAGAGAAGAAGAGGAGAAGCCACCATCCGTTCTCCCAAAACAGAAGAAGCTATAAACCATAAAGCTATTTTTTCTTGGTACCTGTAATTGTGAAATTGCTCTCAAGAATGATCTGTGCAAGGTGAGTTGACATACAACAATTTTGACTTTGTACATACTCAGTTCGTTAGCTGAAACTGGCTGTGGACAAAACCAAAACAAACATTTAAATCTGTATTATACTAATAAATGTCATTCAGAATATTTGTAAATGATCTGGGAAAAGGGATAAACAATGAGGTGGCAAAGTTTGCAGGCCATAGTGAATGAATCAATTTAGTTAAGTTCAAAATAGACTGAAGCATTACAAAGGGATCTTACAAAACTGGATTACTGGGCAAAAAAATGGCAGCTGAAATTCAGTTTGGTAAATGCAGAGTAACGCACATTAGAAAACATAAGCCCAACTATACAAACAAAACGATGGGGTCTAAATTAGCTATTACCACTCACGACAGAGATCCTGGAGTCATTGTGGATAGTTCTCTGAAATCGTATGCTTACTGTGCAGCAGCAGCAGTCTGAAAAGCTAACAGCAACCATTAGGAAAGGGATAGATAATAAAACAGAAAATAGCATAATGCCACTGTATAAATTCATGATTTGCCCACAGCTTGATACGATGTGCAGTTCTGGTCACCTCATCTCAAATAAGATATGTAGAATTGGAAAAACAACAGAGAAAGCAACAAAAATTATTAGGGGTATGGAACAGCTTCCTGATAAGGAGAGATTAGAAAGACCAGGACTTTTCATGCTAGAAAAGAGGTAACTGATTGGGTGTTTAATAGTGGGCTATAAAATCATGACTGATGTGGAAAAAGTGAAGTGTTAAGCAAGTGTTGGTTACCCTTTCAGACAGTACACAAAGCAGGGGTCACCCAATAAAATTAATAGGCAGGAGGTCTAAAATCAAGTTCTTCGCACAATGCACAGTCCACCTATGGAACTCAATGCTAGAGGATGTTGTGAAGGCCAAAAGTATAACTGGGTTAAAAAAGAATTAGATGAGTCATTGGTGGACCTATGCTCCATTAACTTTTGCCAAAGTTTGTCGGAGTTGCAACCATGAGTCCCTAGGTGTCCTAAATATGTGATTGATAATCTGGGATTGGATGAGAGAGGAGGGATTGCTTGACATATTATCCTGTTCCGTTCACTCTCTCTAAAGTATTTGGCACTAGCCCCTGTTGGAAGACAGGATCCTGGGCTAGGTGGACCATTGGTCTGACCTAGTAGGGCCGTGTTTATGAGGGTATGCTCTGGATCTTATCTAAAGAAGAATGTTCTTGCCTAAGGCTAATTTTTTTTAGTGCTCAGGCTATCTTACATTTATATTTGATTGGTACTTTTGACCTCTAGAAACTGTCATACAATATTGTGGCAAATAGATGTGCAAGAACCACAAATCTTCGAACAAGGATTCCTACATGAAAGGCACAGTTGCTTTTAGTTGTCCCATTTAGAAACTATTTTCACTTACCTTTCCTTTTCTATGTAAGATAGGAAACAAAAAGTCTTGTTTATGTAATAACCTGCATGTTTGAAGGATGGTGGAAACGTCACCCTACTTGAAATGGTCAGCATTATTCCTTCTCTTTCTTACTGTGGCTACAATGCTACTCTAGCAAATGGGAGATAGTTTGCAAGGAAACAGAACTTTAATGGACAATGGTGTGTTTGTGTGTGTGTGAGAGAGAGAGAGAGAGAGACTGATTGCTGGAACAGTTCTTTCAGAGCTGTTTTACATAGAGTTAAGGGGATCCATTTACTTCTTCAGCCAAAGACTAGATTAACTGCCAAATTAGTATAATAAAAGCATCCACTGCCTCAAAAGGAGAGATTTTTGACTGATGAACTGGAAAGAGTGTGTGGGTTAAGAGTAGTATTATAAATGTCTCTGTCTCTAGGCAGCTGTCTGTGGGAAGCACAGTTGATCTCAGCCAAAATGCTTCCAGGACCCAGCTGAATTTCCTTCTGAGTAGCTCAGACAGGTGCAGAAGTTAGATCTCTTCCACTGTTGTTTCTAGCTTGCCAATGTATTATATCACACCAGATGTTATCGTTGGTAAGATTTTCTGCTGCTTCTGACATCTCATTTGCAAACAGAACTAATAAACTTTATTTTAAAATAGTGAATTAATTAAATAACTTAACTCCAAATGTGATCTTCTGATATAATCAAGTACAGTTATTCAGTTGACACAGGTATCTCAGAATAAAAACGTATGATAAAATAAAGAGTAGCAATAATATTTTTATTACCATTTTCTGATAATACCATTAGTTTCAGCTGGAAACAAGGGGTTTCCTTGTATTTAGGAACGTTAACCTCTGATCAACAAATATTTATGTATACAAATGAGTAGCTCCACTGAGATATATTACAAGTACAAGTGTAAAGTTACTTTCTTGCATAAGAGTAGTATATGGCTTTTCTCTTTTAGAATGTTTTATATTTTGTCTTGCTATAGTGATCATGTTTGTCTGATTAATAGTCCTGAAGACTGGAGCTCCGCCTCATCCACAGAACATGTGTAATTCAGCAGTTGGAAGGGCTGTCTTTCCTATCAAAAATTGCAGGGCCTGACTTGGAGGGCCTACCTGTGGAAGTGAGACAACAGTTCAGTCCTCAGACCCACTGAATCCTTAGATTCTCTGCTGCAAGTGTCACAAGGGTTTTGTGATACGAACATTTGTCTGAGAAGGAAACGGAGACCAATATCAAATTACTTTATATATAAACACCTTGCCCGTTAGATTGAAGAAACTTTGGTTTACTGTTCTCCTGAATGGAGTTTAAAATGGTGCCTCATATGAGAGAGATTCTGTATTCCATTACTGATCTTCTCAAAGTTTTAATTTGACCTTTTGGGGGATCTTATCTACTCATTAGATCATAATGCAAATGTAATTGCAATACAATGGTGGAACAACAAATGTATTTTGCTCTGAGGATTGTTAGTGTTTCCATTGTGAACTTCCGTATAGTGGCTTATAACACTGTTTTAGCATGTGAAGGACAGAAGCTTGGTGCGCAAGATCCTTATCTAGTAATGAAGCTTTAAAATGAATGTTTTTTTCCTTGAGAAAGTCAGTTTTGTAGCATAGGGGTACAAACCATGCAGAAACTCGTGATTAAGGGGCATCAACTCGCTTCTTCATCACATATTCCTCTTTCTCCTGTAAATTCCACACTCTTGATCAACAGATGAGTTATTGATTTTTTTTAAAAAAAAAATATATATTTATATCTTCTTTCTCCATGACAGGTTATTAAACTTAAATGGTGTTCTCCATCTCTTACTGTCTGATAATGTCACTGATCAAACTGTAACATTGCAGATCATGTCTAGTCTACTAGGACCAGCAATGGGCTGGAATCATATTTAAAAAAACAGAACAAAACTGAAAGCTAGTGGTGAATGAGATTGACTAAGTCTTTATCCCTGTAATTATGCTTTGAGTTCCGATCTTCAGAGATGTGAGAGCAGTAAAATGACAGGAAACATACTGTGTCCTTAACCCCCAAATAAAGTTTAGCTTTTCTTCCCTGTCTTGTTAGTTATCAGCAAATCTTTAACGTTTGACAGTACACTTTAATCACATCCCAAAACAAGGTCCTGTGTATAAATTATGGGACTGGGAATTGGGAGATCTCTCTTCTATTTTTGGATCTGCTGCCGATTTACTGTGTGGTCTTTGACAAAATACAGCAGCAGGGCAAGGCCTCGTTTTTCACTACAGGTCCAGCGCTTCTATTAAGCAGCTTGTTATTAGCTAGTTTCCCTCAGCCCGAATGTCTCCAAGATGGTGGTGAAGGAGAGGGCTTCTCCCCAAACACTTGTACCTATTGCTGCTGTAGCCCACAGCAATCGCTTTGTGCCAAACACTTCTTGCAGCTCCACTCCACACTGCTTCTCCTTCCAGCTGCACCTGCCTGACTGAGCCCTGGTCTACACTTACTGCCATTTTCGGCAGCAGTCAATGGGAGATACGCAAGGTACGTGAAATATCTTGCGTATCTCTCACTGACATCTTAAATCCTCCCTACACACTACACTAAGCTAACCGGAAATGGCGTCTACTCAGTGTAGTGTAAGTGTGGTTACGGAGTTGGTGTTCCAGCTCTGGTTCAGTTTTCGATGGAGCGCTTCTAGGCAGACGCCTCGATTGAAAACTGAAGATTGCGCTGACGGCAGCGACTCTGCTGCTGTCAGTATAGACTTGCCCTAAGAAAGAGGCTTTTAAGCAGTACTGTAGCTTCCTTGATTGGCTTCAGGTGACTTAATTAACCTGGAGTAACCCTGGCTAGATTACCCAGGGAACAAGGATTTACTGAGCTTGGGGCTAATATATATGCCTTCTATTATTCTCCTATAGCCATCAGACTGACTCTGTCACAATACTTAATCTATCTGTGTCTGTCTTCTAGACTGTAAAATGTGGACATAGGTATCCTCTAACTTTTGTAAAGTGAGATCCCTAGATGAAAAGTGCTTTAAGTGCCATGCATGAAAAATTTCAGATTCTTAGAGTGCATCACTATTACCTGCACATATTGCAGAAATACTGGAGAAGTGTTAAAAGAAAAACATTCGTTTAATCATTTCCCACAAGGTAGCCAAAAGTAAGACCTCCATTGTTTTCCATGTTTCTCTGATTGCTTTGTTTATAACTATAGAGGTAAAATGTTTACCGATTCTGACAGGACCAGTAGATTGTTTCTTAAAAACAAGTCTTAGTGTACCATATTTAATTACTGCACTTTTCACATCATGTTTTCTCCTGACAGGAAGTTTTGCATTTTAAAAATAACTTTAAAATTATACCCCTAAAGGGACAAAATTTACCAGACAAAGTGATCTTGGAATTAAAATAAAACTACTGTTTGTTCTTGGGCCTGGCACACTGATCATATTTCATTCGATACTTAATAGGGGGGGAGATTTGTCCTTTGTATAGAAAGGAGAAAATGGATAAAGCCTTCACATAGCTTAGCTATATGTTAAATTATTTAAGAAATGGTATATTCATTTTTTATTTTGGTATCTAAACTTGTTTAATGTCTATGGAGTAGGAGGAGGCTTTATGAAAGTATATGTATGTAATTATGATTTGTGGTTGCAATCCTGTGCTTTGTAGTTTTGAGAACAGTGATTGTATTGGCGATAACTTGCTTGTGCTTGTATTTTTTTTATGCTGTAAGGTGTTCATCCTTTGAATAACTGCCAAGACCCATGCTCTCTTATCATTGCTTATCATGTTTGGACTGAAGCTAAAATGAGAATCATGTGGATAGGGTAGATTAGGGACTGCTCTTAATAACAGAAAAACTACTGGACATGGAATGGTTTGTCTGCTCTGACATGGATGTCAAGTACATTCATAGATAGTTTAAAGAAATACTGTCAGATTAAAAATCATGGTTTTAACAAAGAAATTTCTTAATCCAATATTGCAAATGTAACTCTAGATTTTTAAAAACAAATCTTTATGTAGCCTGTTTTAAAACAAAACAAACACAAAAAACCCATACACCTTGGGCCTGATGACATATGTAGTTATGGGGAAAGGAGGAAAGTCAAGGATAGCAACATGGCTATAAGTCTGGGATGTAGTTTTTAATGGAAATGGAGAGTGGTAAGGAAAGAAATTAACTGTTAGTGAATATGAGGGGATGATTGGATGTAGGAGATGACATGCCTAAGAGGGTGATAGTTGCATTTAATGTCTCATGATGTTACGGTTACTTGGAGCAAAGAGGAGGGACTGAGGACAGTAGCCTAATGGGCACCTATGGAAAGGGCTGGTGGGAAGGAAGACCAAAAGCTATTGAATAGGGGATGGATCAAGAAGTATCCTTTTGATTAAACTAAAAGGAAAGACGCAGCATCCTTGTTCAGTTGCCTTCAATATAATGGAGAAGGTAGAAACTAGTGTGGAAGGGGTTCAGGAGGAGATTGAAAGAAAGTGAGAGTTCACAGTTCTTCAGGAATATGGAGGAAGGTTGAGAAGAGAAACAAGATCAGATTTAGAGAGGCAAATCGGGGTGGGAGAGCAGAGAGAGAATTATTTCCAAGATGCAGAATGAGATACAGAGGTATTTTTGGAAGGAAAGAAAGAAGAGTAGGGGAGGGGAGAGAGCTTACAACAAGGGAGAAAGAGTTGGTATGGATTTAGTGAATAGTATGAGCCTCAAAGGAGATGGAGAGAAATAAGAGTGGGAAGGATGGAAACAGCCAGCTGGTGAGGTGAAGAACCAAGCCTGATGTGAAGATAGGAGTACTCGAATTTTAGAGTTCAGGCCTTTGGTTAGTGTGTGGAGCAGCTGGGAGACAGGAGTGGAGCAGGGTGATTCTCTTAATATTGAGAGGGAATTCCAGCAGTAGCAGGTGAAAGGAAGTAGAAGTGTGGGCAACAGATATAAAGTTGGCAGGATTAAAGCCTGACAGGCAGAAAAAGTATGAGATTGGGTTGAAGAGAGGATGAATCTGAAGGATGTAAGATCTCACTTAACAGTGAGGAGGGAGAGAAAGAAATATAGAGAGTTGAGAGCCATGCTGATGAGAAGAGAGGAAAGCTATGGAAAATAGTAGACATGAGAAATACACAGGAAATTAATAGAAAGTGATGGGAAGAAGTGGAGCTTTCTGCCTTCCTACAACTGCCCACTGAAAACAGTTTTTGCTGTCAAGATGATCAGTTGTCTGGAGACCAATGTGTGTAGCAGCTTAAAATGGATTTCTGGTTATTGCTAAGCAGTCCTGGCCTATTTCATAATAACTTTACATTGTTGGAATAGGACATGTTAACTTTCTAAAAGAATATTCATGAGTTTTCTCTGGTTCCTTCCCTCCTGTCCCCCTACAGGGAGCCTTTTGCTGCACAGCATGAATACATGCGTCAGATGATGAGGAGCTTTTCTGATCCTTTTGGACGAGATCCATTTCTCAGTATTACAGATGGTGGTGAAAGAGCTCGAAATCAAAGAGGACACCATGATTCTCAGGTTGCTTTGAGAGGAAATCATAGAGTAAGTCCTTTCACAGTCTCAAAGGATTTTTACCCAAAACAAATACTGGCAATGTATCTGGCATAATGCTTCATTGTTGGACTCTAACATGTTCTAATGGGTAGGGCACTTGTCTGAGATCCAAGAGACCAAAGTTACTTTTCTGGCCTTATGACTGCCTGTATGAGCTTAGTCTAGTTACTTCATCTCTCTGAGCTTCCATTTTCCTACCCATAAAAATGGGGATAATGATGCTTGCCTATGTGTTGTAAAGTGCTTTGTGGTATATGAATGAAAAGCACTATATAAGAATTTTTTACACAACTGCTACAAATGAGTTTTTATGTTAGAGTTGGTGGTGAAATAAACACTTTTACGTGGCTAATATTTTAAATGCAGGGATTAAAATTTTCCAAAGGAAGAGTTTTCTATGAACTCCTCTTTAATATTATTATATAAAGGAAATTCATATATAAAAAAATAAAGGACAGATTTTTTTAAAGTGGGTATTTAAGTTATGCCTTTAATTTAGAAATTCATCTCAGGACCCTAGCTAATTACACACACAAATATAAGCAAGAATTTTTGCTCTTAATTACTGGTTCATAAGATAATGGCTCGCTATGAATCATCTAACTTTGCTGATTTTAATTGCCATACACATTTAAGGGCAGATTTTCAGTTGTTTAAACTTGAATGACATTTATGGACTTAATTACTGGGAGCAGTAATTAAATACTTAAATGTTGTTCAAGTTTAAACATCTGGGAGCAGTAATTAGGTCCATGAATGTCATTCAAGTTTAAACACCTGAAGATCTGCCCCTAAACATGTATAACATATTAAATCAAAGTTGGATGATTCAAAGCTAGCCAGTATTGTTGTCCTTTAGCTGTCTGAAACTACTGGCCTGCAAGTCTCCACAAGCCATCTGTGCTTTGAAGAGGAGAGGTTGCAGTCTCTTCCCTGTGAAAGAAGACACATAGTGCTGTGGGCCCTTGGTTCTTGGTTTTCCATTTAATTTACTTACGTGTTGTGTTCAGATGATGTTGGCCTCAGAATAGGGAGTCTTACTTTTTCCATAATTCATTCATTTGTCTCATGTCTCATTTGTCTCAAAAAAGCATTGAGTACTTCAGCCTTTTCCATGGAGGATGATGCGGAAAAGGCTGAAGTACTCAATGCTTTTTTTACTTCAGTCTTCACAGGGAGGGCCAGCTCCCAGGCTACTACACGGGGTAATGTGGAATGGAGAGAAGAGCGGCCCTCGGTGATGGAAAGTCAGGTTAGGGAACGCTTAATGAAATTGGATGTGCACAAGTCCATGGGGCCGGATGAACTGCATCCGAGGGTGCTGAGGGAGTTGGGGGAAGTGATTGCAGAGCCACTGGCCATTATCTTTGAGAACTCGTGGCAAACAGGGGTGGTCCCGGAGGACTGGAAAAAGGCAAATATAGTACCTATCTTTAAGAAAGGGAAAAAGGAGGATCCAGGGAACTACAGACCGGTCAGCCTCACCTCAGTCCCTGGGAAAATCATGGAGCAGGTCCTCAAGGAATCCCAAACACTTGGAGGAAAATAGAGTGATCAGGAACAGTCAACATGGATTCACCAAGGGCAAATCATGCCTGACCAACCTGATTTCCTTCTATGATGAGATGACTGGATTTGTGGATGCGGGAAGAGCCATTGATGTGGTATACCTTGACTTTAGCAAGGCTTTTGATACGGTTTTCCACAGCATTCTCGTCGGCAAGTTAAGGAAGTATGGGTTGGACGAGTGGACCATAAGGTGGATCGAAAACTGGTTAGATCAACGGGCTCAGCGGGTAGGAATCAATGGCTCGATGTCTGGTTGGCAACCGGTAACGAGTGGAGTGCCCCAAGGGTCGGTCCTGGGGCCGGTTCTATTCAACATCTTCATTAATGATCTTGATGATGGAATAGACTGCGTGCTTAGTAAGTTTGCAGATGACACCAAGTTGGGGGGATTGGTAGATACTCTGGAGGGCAGGGACAGGATCCAGGGAGACTTGGTTGCTCCAAAGAGGAGGGAGCTAGGCTGTTCTCGAGGGTAACAGAGGACAGAACAAGGAGCAATGGTTTCAAATTACAGCTGGGGAGGTCAAGGTTGGATATTAGGAAAAACTTTCTCACTAGGAGGGTGGTGAAGCATTGGAATGGGCTATCTAGGGAGGTGGTAGAATCTCCATCTTTGGAGATTTTTAAGGCTCGGTTAGACAAAACCCTGGCTGGGGTGATTTAGGGGGAGTGGTCCTGCTTTTTAACAGGGGGTTGGACTAGATGACCTCGTGAGGTCCCTTCGAACCCTATGATTCTATGTATGAGACAAAGTATTGTAATGGCTCAAACTTAAGCATCTAAAATTGTTGGAATAATGTTAAACCTTATTTATTTAATTTCTTTACTTTGAATTGAGGCTTAATAACCTGCATTCAACCTGATCCATAAATATCTTTCTTCCAATTATATATGGCTGTAACAATTAAGGAGGATCAGGTAAATGATAAGAAACCTAATAATCCTGTAGTCTCTGTGTAAATGAGAAGAAAATTGGCAACAGTTTTTCTTATATAAAATATACTTTCAACCAACTGATCATGCAAAAACAGTTATGGCTATATTTCTGTTGCTAAATCTAATCTGAATTCTTGGTTTAGAAAGTATGTTTTTACATAATGTGTCAAATATATTTTATGTTGAAAGTTTATTTTACTTTGATTTAAATTAGAAATGAACCATTGGCATTTTAGTCCAAGAATAACACAACTGTGGGGGTTGTGGAACTTTGCCAAAATCAGTCACTGTAATTCAAACTTGTCTATGTGGAGCTTAATAAATATAGCTGGAGCACAGTCTGTCACCTGCAGATCAAAAGGTAACTGCCAAGTTTTTTCCTCCGTGCTTATATGCTGAAAGTTAGTTTCAACTGTAGATAAGGTTGGTTCCAGTTGGAGCCTGATTCTGCTCCCATTAAAGTCAGTGGGAAAAGGAGTAGTCTCTTATGCTTCAGTTCAGGAAATGCTTAAATAAGGCTCTAACCATGTTTAAGAAACAAAAACCCCACTATAAGATTTCTCATCGTCTCATCTCAACAAATGTGGGGACATAAAGTAATATAAGTTGTGGTGGAGAGGAGCTTAGTTTTTGAGGACACTGAAGTATCCTTGAAGAGTACCAAGAAAAATGCATGTACTTGGTCTTGATACCTAAAATCACCCCAGTATCTTTTGGAAAAAAAAAAAAATCCCTATGGCTGCCTGGAAGCAGTGGCCAGCTTAGAAAGCGTAAGTGCTGGCTACTGTGATTGGATGGTGGTTCAGTGTGTTCGTTTGTTCTAGTCGTAAGAGTTAGAGAGGCAAGAATGAAAGAATGCAGGTGGAATAGGAATACATTTGATAGAGGAACAGATTAGTTCAACATTTCAAAGCATAAATATTTAGAAACTACTGTGGATTTTTGTCTTTTTGGATTTTTTTGTTCAAGGGATGGTTCAGTTGAACTTGGTGTTATACCTTGGCTATTGTATAGGGACATGTCAGTTTCCTTATTATCAATTTAAATTATACACTTCCAGAAAAACTTATTTCTTTAAAAGCCTCAACAGGGGTATGTTTTGTAGGGGTGGGAGTGGGAAGGTTGGTCTGATTCCATGATGGTGAATCGGGGTGGACAAAATTGGCTCACAACTGGCACCAGCAATTTTACTTGGGGTCGCCAGCGGGTGCTCCTCCGTTACATTTCTGCAGTGGAGCTAGGTGACAGGCTACCATGGTGACCAGAAATATAGATTTGTCAAGGCCTGTGGTGAATTATCCAGACACTAATGGAAGTGTAATTCTTACTGTATTTAAGTAAATTATAGTGCCTAGGCTTCATTTTAAAAAGGAATACAGCATATGTTGCAACATATGTGAGCGGTCAGATTTCTTGTTTTAAGATTTTTAACTGTTCTTCCAGGTTTGGTTCCTTAGTGTTTTCTAAACAGATCACAAAGTTTGTTTAATTTTTTGGGGGGAGTGATGGTGGTGGAAAAATACAGTGCATTGTTACCTGCAGGGGTACTCTTGTTTCTTCAGTTGTCTTCTGTGTCTGATTCGAGCTATGTCCTGTTATGTTCATGAATTCTATGAAGAACTTCTCATTTTTTTTAAATAAACAGTTGGATTTGGATTACCAAAGCTATTAAGTAGAACTGGTTGAGGAAAACTTAAAAAATTTCAAAATTGCTATAGAAAAAAAAATCCAAAGTATTTTTCTCATTTTCTTTATCCATTTTTCGATCTCTTCTACTACTAAGCAAGCTGCCTCTGTGAATTTTCTTCAGATTTGATTCTATGTCCAGCCATAGTGCAATAAGAACTCTTTTCTGGATTAAATTGCATGTGGTTTTAAATTTTTACTAAAAATAATATTTAATTTAAGTGACCAAAAGCTAACTTGTTTTTGTCATGACTTGTTTTCATGCCTAAAGTTATTACTTTTACATTTTTGGCTAATACTAGCCATGTATACAGTTTGGTATAGTATATAATGATATTCTGCATTTAGATATTGTATACCATTTTGTACTTGAATTATTTGAGCCAAGCACAGTTTTTAGGTAGGGTGGGTGGGTGGCATGGTTAGTTGGTTGTTTTTTTGCATGTGTGTAAACTAAATTTCTCATTCAGCATCTTAAGTGCTCTGTTGTACAGGGATGTTCAAGACCAATTAATTGGTCAAAGTTGTACAGGCATGGTATCTGATAGTGTTCATGGCTGCATCTATTTATGCATCTGTACAAGAATATATTTATGCACTGTGGATTTATTAGTCTTCTGACTGTCCTATATAGGATGATAGATTTACTTAGAACGTCTTTGCAATGACCTTTGAAACTGCTGACATAGGAGAATTGATTTGGTTTATCCCAAGGGATCAGAATATTTTAGAGAATATATATATATTTCATTTTTAAGTCTACATTAATCTCTGGCATTACATAAATGAGAGCTTGCGAGTAGATCAGTTGCCTCACTTATTTAATTTACGTACCTTAACATGCATGCTAGCCTTTTGAAATTTAGTTATGTAAATTTATATGTTGAGTAGAAACAAACTCATTGGTGTTAATCAACTTCTCTATGACTGCTGGTACTGTGTAAGGAAAATTGAGTGTGTGTGGGCAAGTGACATTTGAAATACACTTTGTTTTAATTGCTTTTAGTATAAAGGTTGCTATGGTATGCAGATGTGTTTAAGATTTAAGAACTTCTGTAATATTTGTTGTTTTGAAATTATTGTGGTCCTGTGATGTTATATTTTGATGATATATTTTAACACATTATAAATCCGTCAGGTCTCCTACATTTTATATATATAATATATTAATTTTACCAAAAATATTTGATTTCAGATGCTATATGTGAAAGTGCACTGGATTTCTCTTAAGTATGTCATATAATAGGTACAGTAACTAAAAGAAACTGATACTTTTCTTCCAGACAAGGAGCTGTTCCCTCATGCCCTTTGGCAGTTTTGGTAGCATGGTTAGTATCCTGAGCGAAATAGCCATTGAAACTTTTGCTAAAATGTATGTATTGTCTTTCTCACTAAAACAAGAATAAATCATCGCTGCATGATGCTTGCTAAATACTGAAGTGACGTAACTCAGGAATGTTTGCATTTTTATCTAGTGAAAATGCTGAGGTTAAGTAAATATTCCACGGATGACAAGTTTGCTACTGATCTGAAATTATATATTTTTCAGGCCAGTTTGATTTGCCCTTTTAAAAATTAGTATATTTTTGTTTCATCTACAAAACTTTTAGGAGAAAGCTCGTTTCTTTCCTTATAGCAAAGGGGAAATATTGGCTTTATGATCTGAACTCGAAATTCTGCTAAAACTTTTAGTTTGTTGGAGATCCTCAATAGCTGGAAAAAAACACTTTTTTTTTTTTACACAGTAGAAACACGCAGCCCTATATCACTGTCATTCATTGGCCCTTGTAGCCAATTAAGAAGCAACATAGAACAAGCTCTAACAACTGTTCTGTACAGTAATGTTTCTGGTACAGTGTCTCAAGGATTTTTGCAGGATGGGTGGGAAATGCAGTGCAGAAAAAACAGAAATACTGAGCGCATGCACACACCATCTTGCAGTGTGGTTGGAAGCCATCATTCTGATACAGACACTCAAATGATATGCAAGCTCCTTGTTGCTCTGCAGTTAAATAGTTAATTAAGAAATGTTCTTTCCATAGCTGTCTCATTCCTTGCTAATGGTATCAGTGATACTAGTTCACCAAAAGAAAAGTAGGCAAAAGAAGTGTCATTAACTTCTCCATTGATGATGGAAGAAAATAACATGGTCAAACACCTTTTAAGCAGTATTATCTCCTGGATATGTGAACACAATAGTCAAACACTCTTGATTAAAGATTTACACCATCTTTATTTTCCTCTGAATGATACCAAAGTGCCTTGTAATATACAAAATGCAGAAGAACATGTGTACCTCTAGTTCTATTTATTTTTACAATACATTCTGTATTTTCTCTCACTGTGCTGCAGCAGGGCATCCCTTTGGTTGATAACTATTAATGTTTAAATGCAGTTTTTAAATACATTTCAAATGTTTTTTCCAGTCCATTTTTCCATAACATCTACCAGACTGGAGTTCCCAGTGCAGCATTGCATTTAGTGAGCAGGTAAAGCAGCCTTGACAGGGAGGGAATAGCAGGAGGCAGTGATTAAACAGGAGTATGGAAGTGAACATGGTAATCATGGCTACTATTATTATTTCTGAATGGAAGAAGAGAGTAGGGAACTTGTGGGATCCCAAAACAATGACCTCTCCTTTGAAGAGTGCAAACCATCTCCAACCGTCATATGGAATAGTCTGATCTGCCTGTTCCATTCTTACTGAAATATTCATGAATTTCAAATACTAGTGCCTAAGCATGGAAAATTGGCGCCAATTTACTCAGTTTACTCAGCCAATAAATTTACTCACCCAGCACAATTGTGTGTTTTGAAGTACATTTTTAGGGATTGGTATAGTACCAACCAGTAAACTTTCCCCTCTTTGAGAAGATGGGGACAGGTGCAGTTTTTTTTTTGGTTGGTTTTTTTTTTTTGTTTTTGTTTTTGTTTTTTTTTTTAAACCTTAACCATAGCAAGCCTATGTTCCATAGTGTCACTGGATTTTCTCCAGACCTTTGACAATAACTACAGCATTTACAAAGGCTCACTCTTCTCCTTTAGGGTAGATGCTTTTGATGTGGACTTGTTTTCTCCTCATACTAAGGAGGTTTTATGTCACACTGGTATTAGCTGCTCCCTTTATAGTTTTTGCATTTTAATTCTGAGGACTAGGCTACACTGTCGGTGGCAAGTCTGACAAGTTTGACTGAGTGTCTGTAAAGATATGTTCCAGAAGGCTAGCCATGTTAGTTTGTATACAACAAAAATATCTCCCTTTAACTGCTGCTAAAATCCCGCTCAAGTGTAGACCAGCCTTGAGCCATTTCAGTGCTGTGCAAAGATCTCCTTCCAATCCATACTCAAGATGACCAGGAAAGCACTTTTTCTATAATGCTTTCTAGAAACAACATGTTGTGAATTATGCAATTAATTATTAAACTGTGAAAAACGCTTACGTTTGCAGTATGTATGAAACAACTAAAGCTTCCAGTAGTCCATTAGTTTAACCCTATGTGATTCATACGTGTCATAAAGCAGTCATCCATATACCTGATGCTTCATTTTGGTCCACTGTCTGCTTTATCCAAGGAGATACACTGCATTTGATATGTAAATGTAGGTTCTAGAATGACCGAGAATGATAAAAATAGTAGCCTACTCAAAGGTCGTCAAGCAAATGTGCTTTCTTATCAGAACAGTCTTCATGGCTAATGAAGTTTTACCCATAAGTAACAAATATTAATATATTCACTAAACAAATGTAGTCTAGATGAAATTACTACAGGGCGGATGCACCACTGATTGAAAGACTGTATTCAAAGAGTAGTTATCAATGGTCTGCTGTCAAACTGGGAGACAGTTTCTAGTGGTGTCTTGCAGAGGTCATTTCTAGCTCCCCTACTGTTTAATACTTTCATTCATGACTTGGATAATGGAGTAGAGATAATGCTTATAAAATTTGTAAATGATACCAAACTGGGAGGGATTACAAGCACTTTGTAGGACAGGATTAGATTTCAAAATGACCTTGGAGATTGGTCTGAAATCCACAAATGAAATTCAAAAAAGTTCAAATTATTACACTTTTGGAAGGGAAAAAATTAAATGGACAAAATGGAGAATAACTGGCTTGGTGGCAATACTACTGAGAAGGATTTAAGGGTTAAATGTGAATCATAAACAGAACTTGAGTCAATAATGTGACACAGCTTTGAAAGAGGCTAATATCACTCTGGGGTGTACTAACAGGAGTGTCATATGTGATACATGGAATATAATTGTCCTGCTCCACTCAGCACTGGTGAGGACTCAGCTGAAGAACTGTGCCCAGTTCTGGGCATCACTCTCTCAGAAAGATGTGGATCAACTAGTGAGTCCAGAGGAGAGTGACAAAAAAATTTAGAAAACTTGACTAATGGGGGAAGGTTAAAATACCGGACATGTTTAGTCTTGAGAAGAGCATACCGAAGAAGGACCTGACATATCTTCAGATAGGTTAATGGCAGTTATAAAGAGGATGGTGATCAGTTGTTCTCCTTGTCCTTTGGAGGTAGGATGAGAAATAATGGGCTTAATCTGCAGCAAGGGAGATTTAGGTGAGCTATTAGGAAAAACTTTCTAACTTTCTTAAAAACTTTCTTAACTACAAGGGTTGTTAAGCTTTGGAATAGTCTTCCAAGAGTGGTTGTGGAATCCCTATCAATGGATGTTTTTAAAAACAGGTTAGACAAACACTTGTCAGGGATAGTCTAGTTTTATGTGATCCTCTCCCAGTGCAGGAGGCTGGATGTGGTCCAGGCTTCTTGAGGTCCCTTCCAGTCTTACGTTTCTATGAAGAATTAAATACATTTCCTGCATATATTTAATGAGAATATCAGTTTATTTTTTATTTTAATTTTTGAATATGTATATGGTTTTGAAACATCTTTTTCCTCCCCCCCTTCGCCCCAACTCTTTTTTTTCCTCCTCTCATTGTCCTTTTCCTTTTTGCTAACACACACGGGGAGATGACAGTCCACTACAGCTTGTTTTGATATGCATCTTTGTAATTAAGGTTGTCTGTTCAAGAATTGATTTCATGTACTACTAGATCTAAAACAAATCTGAGTTATTGTTAGTATTGTATTGGCTATAAAGTCTAGTTTTCAAACCTGGTTGCCTAAGTTTGTAGTGAAGGAAATATCTTGGCTCAAAAAGTATTGTGGATGTCTATATATGTTAAATTACTAAGTTATCTTATTGTGGATTTCAACATTTCCTATAGTAAAAGCCATGATAGTGTTAAAAATAGACTGTTTTTATTGAAAATGCTCCAGACCTAGAGTGTATCATTCTGCCTTTCACTCCCTAGTGCTTAGCTCTACCTAATAAGACCTTTATTGAGCAACTGCTAACAATGTCTGAAGAATTTTACTAAATACATGTAGAGTCCTTCCTAGATCCTCATTCATGTCCTTTCCTGGCTGACAGCATCATGTTTATGAATGCTACCATTGAGATTTGCACATTAGAGATGTTCTGTCTACTTTGATATTGTAGGGGAGGGAATGGCATACTGCAGTTCTAGTCTGTTTGATTTTCTGGATGTTATCAGAATTAACAGGTTTGTCAGCCCAAAGAGAGGTTCAGAGGGACAGAGACCCTAAGAATAATCTTAAGTGCCTTCCTAAATGTATGCTTGTTCTGACATTGCAATAATTTTTAGAAACCTGTCATCATCCATTTTCTTTTTTCACCTCCACAGTTCCATTTACCCATACTTTTTGCCTTTTAATTTTTAAAAAAGGGAATTTTCTGCTCATTTGTATTTGTGAATTGTCTTGTAGGCTCTACAAAGTTTGTGATTTTAATTGCATCTTCAGACATATGCATGTGATTGTCTTGTCAAAGAATTTAAGATTAATGGTTCTATTTTCATTGTTTTTTTTCATTTTTTCCTTTAGCTAATAATTACTTTCTGTCCTCCAACAGAATTCAGATTTTAAAGATCCTTTCTTTGCAATTGACAGAACTATGTCAAACATGAGAAACAGTATGTTAGAACTGCAAAGAAATTTTGTAAGTACATTTAAAAAATTGTCTTAAATGTATTATTTATGTTGTACAAAATAATAGTATTTAAAACTGTTATTCAAGAAGTCCTATAAAAAGCCATAATATGATTCCTGAGGGAGTGCAGAGAGGAGAAAATATGTGGGGCTTTTTGGCCCAGAAAATACGTTAGTTTTAGTTCTTTATACCATCAGTTACACTCCAGATATGTCTTTGTGCTTGAGTAGAATAAAGTTAAATATCTTAAATTTATATTAATGTGTTCTGGTTAACCGATTTTGTCATTATCAGTAGTGAAGACAATAGAACACACCCATGTCTTGACACCCTTAAATACATTACATGGCAAGGCTATTTTATTATTTAAGTGCAGACTTTCTGCTTAGTTCTATATTGGACACACACATAAAGACAGTTCCTTCCCTTAGGGTGCTTGCATTCTGAGGTGCCAGTCCTGCAATGAACTCCACAAAAGCCCCCATTGAAGTCATAAGGGATATTTGTGGGTACAGGGGTCCGTCTGTGTGAATAGTCTGCATTATCAGGACTTAAAGCAAGATTTACCTGGAAGTACAGAGGATATTCCAAATTCAGGCTTTTTTCCCCTATTTTTTCCTGATATAATTCCACAAAAGTAATATAGAGATGGAGAAGGTGTCCAATGTGAGTTATTTTTTTCTTCTTAGGTTATATCAGCTTTATTTTTTTTATTTATTAATTTGAAGTGTATCAATTTCAGGATCAACTCTCTCTCAATCCAAATGCACACTCATTCAGTAGTTCTTCTGTGATGACATATTCCAAAATAGGGGATGAACCACCAAAGGTTTTCCAAGCTTCAGCTCAGACCCGCACAGCGCCAGGAGGTGTAAGTATTTTTGAGACTCGGCTAAAGAGTTTTATTAAATTGTCAGAATGTAAATTAATGCAGACTAAAGTTCAGTCTTCTTTAAAATACTTACTGCGGTCAATGATTTAGAAAGATCAACACCATTGCTATAACTTAGAATAGATATCGTTTAAAAATACTCCTTAAGGCATTGTATTCCCTGCTATCCCTTACAAAGCTGCTTGTACACCCCTTTTCTCAAAGGCTGAAAAGGTGAATGATATAGCTACCACCTCTGCGTTAGCTGCTTTTTGAACCAGTATATGTCATATTTCTTTTGGCTATTTGGGAATATTTACACCTAAATATTTGCAAACATAAGATGATAGTCTGTGGATTTACACACAGCTTTACTTAGTCACTGTATTTACCCATAATAGTGCAAAATAGCTAATTATGATTATCTGTTGAGCCCAAGGTACTTCACTTTTAAATGCTTACATAATGCTTCTGATGAAGATGTCCTCTCATTAGCTTTCTTGCAGCTGTTCTGCATCTAATTCTGCTAAGAAATTCAGATTTAAACTTGAACCCTCAAGTGAGGTTTATGAAAGATTATATGCAAGCAGTCTGAGGCTGCTGAAAATATCCCACAGCCAATCATGTCAGAGCTCAAGCCAGCACTTGGTTATCAAAAGGCTTCTAATAATATACCTATGAATAAAGTGATAAGCAGTGGCCAAGAGTTTTAAGCCAGTCAACATGACAGCCTAATAATTAGTTGCCCTTTCATGTAGAGAATACCAACACATACTTTATCTGTTCTGTTGTCAAGGAGAACGTTGAAAATGCTCTGCAGGGGTTATGTTTAGGCTGGGCTCTGACAGCTTTTGAAACAATTAATAATAACGTATGCATATTCTCTTCCTAAAAACCTTTGAGTGATAATACTCTTATTTCCTGTCTGTCCACATTGGGACAAGTATTGTTTACTCTATACTGTACTTTGTTTGAGCTATCAATCTTTCAGCCTGCACAATCTTTCAGTAGGAAGCATCTTTTTTTCATAATCTTCATTTTAAAACAAATTTATTTTGAATTAAAAATAAAATTCTGAAAATTAATTTGGTTAGTTGACTTTCTCAGTTGAAGTAGCAATTGCAATATAATTTCTCTTCTTCAAACAGATCAAAGAGACTAGAAAAGCACTTAAAGATTCTGAAAGTGGACTGGAAAAAATGGCTATTGGTCATCATATTCATGATCGTGCCCATGTCATTAAAAAATCAAAGAACAACAAAACTGGTGATCAAGAACTGAATCAAGAATTTATCAACTTAGATGAATGTAAGTCTTCCTGTGCACACCCCTGATTTTTAGGAAGTGCTGAGTATCCACCCTTTGTTGATCAGGCACCTTCAATAGTAGTGTGGATGTTTTAATTTTTTTCTGTTAGTAACTGCTCATATTTGAGGGTAATTTAAGTGGCAGTTTTATGGCTTGGAGTGGAATTCTTGTATACTTAATATATTAATGTCTGGTTACAAAACTTTGTATTTTAATGTAATCATTTTTACTAGTGATGTACTAATTGTAGCTAAATACTCTCTCCTATGTTCTCATCAAATTAAAACAAAAATATTTTTAAATGTTTGCAGCTGAGTCACACATCTTTGATAAGGAATGGCAGAAGGAGATTATGAAGTTTGGAACATCTGGAGCTAGGTGCAATTTAGAAGCTGCAAAACACAGAAGTACCCGTAATATAAACAAAGAAGATTCATCAACAAGGTAGAAATGATTTCTGTAATGACTCTAATTACGCTGATAACCTTTCCTTTTTCTGAGAAGAAAAGTGAGTGTATGTTCTGTTTTCATTAATAAGAAATTTCTGTTTGGAACTTTGAGAAGAAATAACATACTTACTCCCTACTTTTACAGATTATGTAGTTGAAGTATAATTCAGAGTAGTATTTTGATGTAACTAAAAATTGAGGAAATACTCAGTGTGGCTTTCGAAAGTTTTGACCATTTAAATTATTCTGTTATTATTTGAGTTGTAAATTTTAGAAATTGATTTCTTTTTATAAGTATGCTTTTATCTCAACCAATGAGAAAGAGAGATACAATAATGGCAAAACTGATCACATGCTAACTGGGTTCGCTTTGTTAAGGT
This sequence comes from Pelusios castaneus, assembly GCA_007922175.1. Classification (NCBI taxonomy): domain Eukaryota; kingdom Metazoa; phylum Chordata; order Testudines; family Pelomedusidae; genus Pelusios; species Pelusios castaneus. The sequence goes on from ML685816.1 coordinate 1,166,323, forward strand.
TAAATCCTTAACACCTTTCACAGAGCTAGATTGATCCATCCCCTTGAGAAAAGAGTTAGGAGAAAGCCAGAAAATGACTGTATTCTTCTCCTCGCGGTATACCTCCGTGGTTGGGATCCATAGGTTCAGAAGAAGACAAGACCATCCAACCAGAGACCAAGAAATCTGTGGGGAAGAGCATGCCCCATATCTATGAAAGCAGGAATTGTCCTGCATAGATTGTTTTCCCAACTGCTCTTCTGGCTTTTTCTTATCAGCATATCTCCATAGAAGGTATGTTGCCTTTGTCAGTCTTGTGGCTGCTTGTTATAAACCATGGAGGAAATGCAGCAAGAGTTAATGCTGCTTCTAACTAATTTCTGGAGCGAGTACGGAATACTGTGGTAAAAAACATTTGTCCTTGCTTCACTTTCTTCCAAACTGTTGAGTGCCTTTCATCTGTCACTTCTGCACAGTCCTAGAGGGCAAAGTTGGTCACTTTGCACAGACTACATCAGCCCCTTTCAGGTTTCCATGGGCAAGCTGTACTCTTATAAACTGACAGACAAATCCAGCTCTTGATTACTCCTGTTCTTAATCAGGCACAGTTCCCATTCACTTCAGTGAATTCTGCCTATGCAATTTTGCTGCTATCTCTTAACAAATGCATTGGTACACAATAAACTCAACAAAAAGCTAGACTGCTAAGGTTTCTTGTCCTCTGAAACATGCTAGTAGTTTTAACAGGAGAGGATGTTGCCAAGTTGTAAAATAGATAAAAATATATATATAGTAAAGGCCTACGAAGACATAACTAAATTATCCACAGTGTGTCTTGTAAATGCTGAACAATATGATGCTTTGGCCAGGTATCTTTTCCAAATATTATACAATGGTTTTGACTGTGTTTTGGTTTTTTTTTTTTTTTTTTTTTGTTTCAGGGAGAAACCCCACCCAAAACCACTGATTGCAGGATCAAGAAAACCTGAAGTTTCTGTGGACAACCTTAATGTAAAAGGCTCACATGTCCCAATCAAAACTAGCAAAAGATAAACAGCTTATATAGTGAGTTGGATGGGGTCCGTTTTCAGAGAAGATAATGGTGCTGGATCACATGTATAAGACCAATCTCTGGTTTCTAAGCATTAGTGTACCTTGCTCATCTAGTCATTTGACCACTAGTGTTCTTGAAGACATCAGCTCTTTGGTTACTACATCTGGGTTTGAGCAGGAAAAGAAAATATTTACCATTTGAAAAGCACTTTATTGAGTTATCACTTTTATTATAATATTTTGCCTTCCAAGGCTTTTTTTCATTTATGATAATATCTCAAACTTTTCAGCAAGGTTGGTGATGAAACTGCATATATTACCCATACAATACAACTTATACAGGAACAAAATTCGCTCTTTTTAAAATTTATATTTTGTGGCTGAAGTAATATCAGTGTGGTTTCAGTGAAATGCCAGTTAATCCCAAACACTAGTGTATCATAGCCAGCATGATTTAAGATTTAAAATTACACTTTAATATTATTAAATAGCATGTGAAATACATACTATTGTACAATTGCCAGATTCACAGTGATTTCCCTGATTTCAGAATATTAACAGATTCTAAAAATAAGTAAAGTAACCTGTTTTTAGTAAAATTTAAGTTTATCAAATTCTTTTTTATTACTTTTGCATAGCTGACTTTCTGTATATCGTTTACTGGTTGCAATGGCTTTATGTTGTATCTCCTAAGTAGATCTACATTCTTTTTGTGTTATCTTTGAAGGTGACCCTTATTTTCACCATTGCAGATTCTATGTACCAGGGCTAGAGTTAAGTAGCATGATGGATTTTCTATCTTCTGTGGCAGTGTGTTGCAGTTACCCTGTATAGAAAATAGCTATGACTGTTGGAGTTCTTAACCCGATTGATAAGAGAATCAAACTTGATTCAACACGCAATAGAAGTATATGAACTGAATGCTGCATAATGACACCATTTCCTCTATAATTGATTGTTTTTAGAACATTATGAGCAGGAAAAGGTACTTGTAGTCAGTCTTATGCTTGTATCAGCTAAAGTTGTGGCTGTGATTTTTTTTTTTTTTTTTTTAAATAAAGGAATTCAGGATCTGGTAAACCTAAAACTTGTTGACCTCCCTTGAAAATGTTACTGTTTCAAAGTTCTTCCTTGTTTATACTTTTTTTGTTTTATTTTTTTTAAAGTTTCCTTGGCTTAAAATCATTAGGAGAAAACAAACTATGACTTATTGGGAAAAGTAAACCTCTTAATATATGTTGCTTGTGTCAAAGTTCAGGTATCATTTTGTTATTTGGAATGAATCATAGATGACATATGAATACAAGCCTGGACAATGATTCTTTTATTATTAATTATTTATTTTTAAGTTACAGCATTTGACTTCTCATGGCCAAGATAAACACTTTTTTTAATTGTATCAACTTCAGAGATGTCTTTAAAACATGCTTGCCCTTAAAATATATTCATTTTCCCCTGATGATCCCTAAATTATTTAATAATATTATTCTTACATATAATATGCCCTGCTTTTAAGTATATTTTTGGAATGGAAGACACTGTTTTCTCTCTACTTGCTTACTGCAATGGGTTTACTTCAAGTATTATAGTAAAAGCCAGTATCTATGGTTTAATGTTTCTAAGATCCTTTTGTAGGGCATACATTTTAGAGTCAGATTCAGATTTATTGACAGGTAAATAATTCTTAATCTGAAAAGGTACTGTCCTTAGAAGCTAACTAACATAGATATTTGAGGCCTGATCCTGCTTTCATTGATGGTAATGGGGATCTTGCCACTGATTTCATTTAGAGCAAGATGAGGCCTTTGATGTATGTTTCAGTTTTGTCACCTAAATTTTCTAATAAGCAATGTAATAGAACATTTTCACCTTAAGATGGTAATGTATATTAAAATCAAATCAGAAAGAAATCTTATCTCGAGGACTCTCTAACTTCATTTAAAAAGTCTGTTACAGTCCTTCATATTGTTTGACAATACTTTACCATATCTTTTTACATCTTTTATGTATGTTCTTGAAGAAGTAACATTACAGACACACACTTAAGATAATTCTTCATCAAATAAGAAGTTACTATGATTGTAAAGAAGCAGGGACGAACTAATACACGTTGCTGAGTTTGATGTAATGTAAAATAATATAAAAGTTAATGCAGGAAAATTGTTTCTAAACACATAAAAATATAATTCTTTGATAATAAAGAGTTGTTTATTCTTTAACTTTTTGTTTTTTGCATAGTTTGTACCACAGTGTGCACTGTTTGGTTTGATCTGTGATTAAAAACATTTTCTTACTTGACCACTGACAATATTCTGGAGGGAAGTAATTGTGCTGGCTATTAAAATAAAAACATGCAATAAGGAAAAGATGGGAAAACAATTCTTAAAATCTCTGACTGTGCAATGACTAGATTGGATTTATGACAGGTGACTGTTTCAGTTCATTGAGTACTTCTCTTTACTATCACTGACTAATGCAGGTAACTTTTTGGCCTGAGGGCCCCGTCTGCCTCTAGGAGGGGCAGATGTGAGAAGGGGGAGCGGCCACCGTGCTCTAGCCAGGGTGCTGCTGGAAGCATGTGGTGGGAGAAGGGCGGGGCCAGGAGGGGGAAGCGGCTGCCATGCATGCTCTAGCTGTGCTGGGCTCAGCTGGAGTACCTGGTGAAGATTCCCACAGGCTATAGTTGGCCCACTTCTGGACTAATGTGTGTCACCACAGCAAAGATTCGGATTCAAGCTGTCCACAGTGATACAGTTCTTTACCTAAGTCAAGTTAAATGAAACATCTCCCATGTTCAGCTGAGATTCTCACCTGGCTGGATTTTGTTTTGTATTTTTCCTTCTGGCTTCACCTGGTTGTAAGAAATTAATCTTTTATGATATAGACGCTCACACACTAGCACAGAGACCACTAATTCTTTTAGCAGAAGCCACTGAACAGCTTTCAGATGGTTATAACATTTGGGCATTATTAACCTGAACTTGAATATGTAGCCTCTGTGTGAAAGCTAGGTTCCCTGAACACAACTGCATTAGTACTAAATGCAGCACTCAGCGGAGAGGCCAGGGATTGCAAAAACATGGACACTGAATTACTGCCTTGTCATAGCCATGCAAGAAGAAAGACAAGATACAAAGGGTGTGGTTTTAACAGGAATGCAACTTGATTTGCTCATCTGGGAAATATCTGGTAATGAACTGTACAGTGGGAGACATTGTTTCTTCAGTAGTTTCCACCTCTTGGGAGGGCTGTCATCAGCTCTCCTCCTGTCCAACCTGGTCCTTGCCTGTTGCTGGGACTCCTCCCTTGTAGATCAAGTTGCAGTGGGTGAGGTCTAGGCTGGATATTAGCAAAATCTTTTTCACTATGAGAGTGGTGAAGCACTGGAATGGGTTAACCAAGGAGGTGGTGAAATCTCCATTCTTAAGAGATTAAGTTGCGGCTTGACAAAGCCCTAACTGGGATGATTTAGTTGGGGTTGGTCCTGCTTTGAGCAGGAGGTTTGACTAGGTGACTTCCTGAGGTCTCTTCCAACCCTAATCTTCCGTGATTCAAGCACATTATATTGCACTCTACAGGTTAGTGCATTTCAATCTAGCACTTTTCAGGAGGTTTCCAAAAAAGACAGCAAACATACTTGTGTGTATTTAAAATGCACTAGCAAATGTGCCAACTCTTGCACAACTTTTCTTAAGGGTGATTCACTGTACTACTTTTTAAGTATTTTTAGAGGTAGCGACACTAAAAGTATCTGAGACCCTAATTCAGTTGCACTGTCCTGCGCACAGGGGTTCTAAAATGACATGTTCTAACAAGCTTGTTAGTTCTTATGTCATAGGTCATGCTTTCACTCTGTGAAAGCTGTTTGAGGATGTCATAAAGTTTCAAAGCCTCAGAAAATAAATGAAAGGCCACACTTAAATCCAGTTTGCCCCACTAGCAAAGGAAGCAATGCCTCTGATCATGAACATCCTGTTGGGTGGTGAGAATTTCCTGATTTGCATTAGAATATTTTGCTCAAGGATGTGGCATAAATGAAAGCTTCATTGTATAAAGAGTTTTTTGTCCAAAACGTGAGAATGTTTTGCTTTTTAACATTTTCCTCAAGCACTGATTTAAAATGCACAAGCCTAGAGATGGATGCAGCAGAGATAGAGAGGAGCAGCGAGGCAGAAGGAAATTTGTTTACTACCTGAACACTAGGATTCATCCAGAATAAGTTCCTATCTTTGGAAAAGTTTTGTTCTGAACTATTTAGCTCTGTCCAGAAACTCTACCTGGATATTTAATACGAAAAATTTTATGTTCTTGAATGTAGGATGGTTGAAGACTATTCCTTTGAGTAGGAGTGCACCAGAGGTATAAAGAGCTTCACTTAAAATTGTCATTACCAGATAAGGTTACAACGCCCATCCCAAACCCACTCTTGACTAGTGAAATTGACCTTGGCAGAGTAATAGATGACACACTGGAAATATGTTTCATTAGGGAAAAAACCTGTTCTTTCACCTGCCTGATGAAAATTTTATGGTTGAAGCATCAGTGGGTTGGGATATGCATTAATTCATTTTCCCTGTGTAGTGATTCCAGAACCTATGACAACCCTACATTATTTTGTTATTAAAACTCAATACATAGTGCCTAATTTTCACAGTAACCTCAGTCTGGTGGCTGAGCTTTGGTGCCCAACATTCAAATTACATATGTATATTTGCATACACCATTAACATAGGTACACAGCTGTTAGACTGGTGCATAGAAATTTGAATTTTACATCATATGGGATTTTTAGTCTTCAGATATATTAGTGCAAATGAATGCTTAGGCCCTGAGTCAGCAAACCCCTTAAGCATCAGTCAAGAAGCTTATTACTGGAAGGCCAAATTATGCCTAAGTTATACAAGCAATCCAATTGGAGTCGGTAGGGCTTATTGCAGGAGTAAGATGACACCAAATTAGATCATGATTTCTAAACATGCACTATGCCTGTTGAACTAGATGAAGGTCTATTATATTTTACTGTAGCACCTAGAGGTATCAAGTGAGATTTTAAAAAGCCACATTATGTTGAGCACTGAACAAACACATAAGAGAATCCCTGCCCTAACGAGCTTACAGTAGCACAACAAAGGACAGGAGAGGAAATGGGCACAGAGAGATGAAGTAACTCGTAGTGTTATGCAGCTGCTCAGTGCAGATTTTCAAAATTTATCAGTGCAATTGGTAGTTTTAAGTTCTGTTTTCTAAATAGCAATATAAACAAGGACAATGGATTTACTCGTACTAAACTTAGTCAAATTCTGCCTGTTCAGCCCCAGGGACTTATAGAATGCAAGAGTATAACTAAGGCCAGAATTTTATGGCTTTTATTTAGTTTCTAGAAAGATATTTTTGCTTCCTGGTGCTACCTTACTATTCACCTGAACACTTAAACAGTAAGGCCATGTCTACACTTGCACGTTAGGTCAACTTAAAGAGGCTTACGTCAACCTAACTTAGTCCCTGTGCCCACCAGGCTTTCATTGTCAACTTAAGGAATTCCTTAAGTCGATTTAATGAAAGGTTAGGTTGACTTAATAAGAAGCACCGTTAGGCCAATCTAACCTTTAGGTCGACCTAAGCACAGTGTGGACGCTTAAGTCCACTTTATTAGGTCAACCTAAGGGCAGTTAGATCGACTTACTAAGTCCCCGTTCAGGGGAAGCACTTTAAGTCGACAGGTTGACTTAAAAGTTCACCTTATTAGGTTGACTTAAGAAAGTTGACCTAACGTTTTGTAGTGTAGACATAGCCTACGTGTTCCAGTAGTTCTTCTATCCAAGCATATGTTACACTTGAAGGACAATAAATCATGTAAATGACATTTGTGGTAGAACAGCTGATGGCTTCAGTCAGCAAGGAATTTCCCCGATGTGGATGCTGCATGCAAAGCTTTGTGTTGTATGTGCCGTTGCAATATACATTTTGTACGTATCTAAAATTACCAATTGATTTAGGAATGCCAAGCATAGAAATACAGTATGGAGAGGTATGGGTACATAAATGGATGAATTATTTGGGTAAAGGCCAGGGTTGGTTCTTTTAATAACTCTGACCTCCAAACATATTAAAAGAATGAAAAGTTGAACTAAAATAACTGGTGTGTCTATCAAAGAACCACACAAGGTTTTTCTCTATTCCTTTGGGAAAAGACTGACTTGCTGAAGTTCAGGTTGTGATTAGAGTTGCTAATATTATTAAACCGATCTATGGTTGTTGGGAGCTAACTGCATATGAAGTAATGATCCATTTTAGCAGATTACTACATGCTGCCTGTAACTACCCTGAAAAACAGAAAAAGTGCAAATATGATGTTTTACATTGGTAAATATCAATGAATGGTACTTAAAGAATACTATTGTGACAGTGTTTTAACCCATATAGATCACTAGATGTTCAAACTGAAGACTTACTGCACCAATCTGCCTGTTCAAGCACAAAATACTGCATTAGGAATATTTCTTCATCTCTCCTTGTGATCATCTGCTATTAATCCCTGCTCTGAAGTACAGATCCAGAGTATTCTGAGGAGAATTTCATGGCATAAAAACCAAGTTAAAGTTTTAAATCTTCCTCTTCGGCAAATATCTGTGACTTGTGTTGAGGGTGCAACAAGTGCTTCTGAGAAGTGGCAGAATACACCAGAAATTAGTGTATGCATTGTGCTTATGCACCAATACATAATACAATCATCATAAACTGCTTAGCAATGAGAGCACAAGCATTCTGAACATTTGTTTCCTTTCAGCCACTGTTTCTGCTTCCATTAGGCCAACCATGTCCCTAGATAAAATAGTTGTTACAGTTTAAAGCAGCCTAGCTTTTAATTTTCCCCTGCCCTCTGAAAATAGTTTAATAATTTAAATTGATATTCAAACCCCACTGTACTATTGGCAAGTTGGGAGCTTTTCTAGATGAAGGAAGGGGCATAAGACAAATACTGTAGAATATATCCTTAGCCATAAATTACTGGAGAGAGAGAGAGAGAGAGTGTGTGTGCGTGTGTGCGTGCGTGCGTGTGTGTGTGTAAAGGAGATATATATATATTCCTTCCCTACATTGTGAAGATAGCTACATGAACGTGAACTAGTTCTGAGCTGTCATCCTGCTGCCATTCTGCTTTAGTGCCTCTGCTGCTGCTCAGTGTAAGTAGTGACACATAAAGTGAAGCTGACACTAACATACCAGTTTTACTCTTCCACTGCATGACAATGTTCTGAGCAGCTGCAGAGGCAGATCTTGGAGTTACCTGATGTGGCTGAGAACCATAAAAGAGGTATGCAATGGCAGGGGAGGCTAGAACAATGGAAACTACTCTCTCTCAGCACCCAAGGAAGCTCTTGGGAAAGATACTAGTAGTTGGAGAGATCATTCTATCCTTCCTTCAGTCATGAGGCCACGATAGGCGGCAGAAAAAGAGAGACAAAAATCCTGCCTGCTTGTATCATCCAGTAAACCATGTGTACAGGAGCAGAGGTGGCCTTAGGATACCTGAGGCCCTAGGCAAAGGCCCATTGTGGGGCCCCCTAGAGGGACTAAACCCCAAACTGGCCCCCCAGCCCCGAGTGGGGACGCTATGGTCTCTGAGCCTGGCCCCCGGGTCACCAGCTGGCCCCCACACTGGCCCCAGGGCCCCCAGCTGGCCCCCTGGGTTGGCCCCCGTGCTGCCCCCGGGGCCCCCAGCCTGCCTCCTGGGCCAGGCTGTGCCAGCCCCCCATGCCCTGAGCAGGGCCCCGGGCTCCATGCAAACCCCTGCACCCCAAGCAGGGCCCTGGGCCCCAAGCCATCCTCTGAGCCAGCCCCCACGCCAGCCCCCACATGTGCCAGGGGTTGCTGACCCCTGTTAGGAGAAGCAGGCGCCCACCCCTGATGGAGCCCCTTACTGCTAGGGGCCCTAGGTGGCTGCCTGCCTCGCCTACCCCAAAAGCTGCCTCTGTACAGAATAGGTGAGACCCACCCCCTTTGCAATAGAGAAGAGCCCCTGCTGAGAAGAGAACAGACAGTGATGATAAAGTTTAACATTTGCTGCATATACCAGAAGTGGCACATGGAAGATTAAGGCCACAAGCAGTTTCCAGGCCAGGACCCTAGTAAAAATCTCAGTACTCTCTGGCCCTTTGGTAACACCTGGCATGTCACCAGTGTTGCCAGGGCCAGATTAAGACACACTGAGGCCTTGAGCTACATCAAGATTCATAAAAACTACAGAGAAAAAAGTGTGTTATATTATAACAGAAAGGGTAATGAAAAAAGAAATGATAAACCATTATATTTGCATAGGCAAAGATGCAATAAAAAACAACTAAATAAAACACATCTTGCAAAAATCCTTATTTGCATTATCATTTTCAATTACGATAAATCCTCTTCGTTATCTCTGACATATTGAGAGACCCCCTCATAACATGAGCCTGTAAGCCATGGTTTACTTGGCTTGCGCCTAAATCCGGCCCGGAGTGTTGCTGTTGGACCTGTTGGGTGGCTACCATGGTCCCGTTCCTAGTGCATGAGGCCCTGGCTAGCAGATGTTCTGCCTATTTTTGCAAGTCGTCTATTACACATTTATAGCACAGGTCAGCCCACATGATCTTGGAAGCTGTGTCATTGAAATTGAGCCACCTGTGGGTGGAGAATAACAGGCAATGCAGTATTGCTTTGATGGCATATGCAGTGAGGTACCCTGGCAACACGGCGGACACCTTCCCCGTTCGCTGCCCTGGGCCTCGGTTTCCCCGTCGTCTGCAAAACGGCGCTAAAGACCCTGGCCCGCCCCTTGCAAAGCGCTGACTCCGCTCACCCAGACAGACGGCGCTTCCAGAGAGCCGCTCCCGCCAGGAGGCGTGGGAGGGGGCGTGGCTCCCATCTAGACAGACAGCCGCTCGAGTCCCGCCTTCTCCCTCCTGCCTGCAGGTGGCGCTGCAGGAAGCCTGCCAGTGGCCGAGTGCATTGCCCGGCTCAGTGCCCCGGAAGTGCTTCCTAGCCGGCTCGGGCTCGGGCCGGAAGCGCGCGGTGAACTCCGCAGCAGGCACGCCTTGACCTGACGGTCAGAGCCGGGCTCGGGCAGCGGAGCGTCCTGCCTGAGCGCGCCATGCTGCAGCTGCTGAAAGTCGGGCTGGTGCGGGGGCGCCGGGGCTCGGCGCTGCTGTCACAGCAGGTACTGGGCGGGGGCCACGCTGGCCGGGCGGTCAGACCCCTCGGGGTGTGTGCGGGAGCAGCCCCGGCCGGGAAGCGCAGGCACAAGGCCGCGTCCTGCCCGGGCGCTCGGGGCTGCTGGTGGTCTTAGAGGAGTTGCCGCTGTGCCGGGTGTGGGGCTGCCCGGGAGGGGGTTGCAGGGAACACCAAGCTCCGTCTGCAAAGCCTAGGCTTGGCCGGGCTGCCCGAGGAGAGTCTGGCCGGGTTCGAGTCCCCAGACTCGGGAGAACTAAGGGAGTTCGAGTGCAGGAGATGTGAAGCATCCATACACACACTTCGCCCAAAAAAGGGGCTGAACCATCTCCGTCGTGTCAAAACCGGGGGTGTCTGCCCGGTTCTAGGTGCAGCTCAGAAAAGTTCATGGTCACTTAGGGCAGCGAGTCTCAACCTTTTTGATTTCAGCAACCAGCTTCCTATACTGTGTCAGAGATCTTAGGGACTGGTGCTGGTCCATGGACCAGTGATTGGGAAAGACTAATTTAGTGGATGGCTAAACTGCATTGTGAGTCCAGGTCTGTGGGACTTAAGTTTGTGAACTTCGTGTTTCCAAAGCAAAGCTCATGCATCCACACAGCATGGTAAACCTGGGGTTTATAATAGTAGGATTGGGGTCTTAAAGCTGTGTAAATGCCTCCATACTGTACTACTGACTCAGGTCTGTGACTTGAGCAGAGACCATATTGGAGAATGACAAGGCTTGGACCCACATCAGGATGGGACTTTGGCTCTGATCCACCCTCCCTCCCCCCAGTAGAGTCCTAAGGCCCAGGTCCTGAATGGGCTTGTTGATTGATGTCAGATAGACTGATCTGTGTGTGGATGGATGGAGGGCTTGGGCTGAAACCTGAGTCACAGCCAAATTTTAGTGTGCAGTGTAGACAAACCTTGAAGATCGTATGAGACTCTTAGCAAAAGTTTTGATTAATCTTTGTGTCTTTGCCAAATTACCTCGAATGACTCTTATCCAAGAATTTCAGTGCATTTTCTAAACAACCACTGAAGTGGACAGGCTTAAAATTCATATCTTAAAAGCCAAATTCCTTAACTTACCTGTATTTATAACACCATGTTATTTTATTGAAACCTATCATCTCATATTCTAATGCACTTTTCACTGTTAATGCTGATTGCTTCCTTTTTTGCATTTTTTTGTAATTTGTCAGGTGTAGTAGATTACTCAATGGCTCTCAAGTGCTAGAACAGTGCTGCAGAGGTTGGGTTGCAAACAAAATTCAAACAAAGAATAAAAACTTTTGTTGGAATAAAACCATTTATATAAATATAAAAAATGTGGTTTTATTCCAACAAAACTTAAACGTTATGTGAACAGAAAATGTCCCTGTAAACCTTACAAACACCTATGAGAGACAGGAAAACATTCTCAGTTTTACAAACATCAGAGTATGACTTGACATGCAGGCTCAATAGTGGCGATGGAAACAGAATTAAAGAATTTTGGCTTCTCTACCTCAGTTCTAACCAGCAGACAAAGCTTCCTAACATTATCTTGATAATTACACTCTACCAATTCAGTAATACCTGCTTCTCTTGTACTATAAGGCAATGTTAATATATGATACCTAAACCCCCTCTGCTTTAGCTGAGGATTCTAAACTGAGGAACAAGTCCTTTCTTTCTGCAGTTGTGGTTTCTATTCCTTAGGGCAGGGGTCGGCAACACCCAGCATGCATGCCAAAGCTGGCACGTGCGCCTATTCACAGTGGCACAAATAGCTCCTGGTCCTGCGGCGCCACAGCTGCTCCCCCCTGTTGGTCCTGCCCCCCGGCGGGGCTGCAAGAGCTGGACGTGCAATGCGGCTCCTGGCCTCTGCTGGCCCCGTACCCCAGCTGGGGCGTGGGGCCAGCAGGGAAAAGGAGCCACCGTGTGCTGTAGTTCCTGGCTCTGCCCCCGGCACCTGCTGGCTCTGCCCCCAGCACCTCCTGAGGGTTGGGGGGCAGGGCTGGCAAAGGTTGCTGACCACTGCCTTAGGATATTGTAAGTGCTGTTAATGGTATTTTTATTCTCCTGTTGCTGACCTGCCTCTGCACAGAGCTGCTCTAAGCTTATTCACCTTTCCCCTTCCCTTCAAATACATATTACCTCTCACCTGCGTGTTTCTGGCATGGGACTTCATCTGCACAGAGATTACTTTTTTTGTATAAGCCTCTTACCATTATTGTAATAGTGATTCTAGCATTGATGGGAACACTATCATGGATACAGCCATTGACTAGAAATTAAGAGGAGTTAATGGAAAAAAGGAAACTGAATGGAGGCCAGTATCTTAGAGAGTGGAAAGTAAGACATAGGTAAGTGGCAGGTAAACATAGAGAAGAGAGAGTGGAGTGAAGGGAGAGAAAATAATGGAGACAGAGAGAGTCTATAGAGAAGTGTCCAAGTCCTCAGTTTCGCATATATAGTACTATAAACGGTGAACTCACTAATAATGCATATCTTGTCTGCTCACTTTCAAATGTTCCTCCTGATCACTGCTATCACCTTGGAACCTATTGTCTCTCTGCTGCTCCCATTAGGCATAAAGGAAATCTGTTTCCGCGCATTGTCCAAAGACCACTTAAATCCACACTGTGGTCCTCCTTACAACAGGAGAACAAGAAGGTAATGGCTGGTAAATGTAGGGAAAAATAGGAGTGCTACTTCACACATTCTTTCAGTCTGTGCCACAATTCCCTGGTATCCCAGACAGCAAGAGGGATGCACGTTTCTCTGAAACCTCATTGTGCAAGCAGAGAGAGAGATGCTGCAAGAGAGTAGTAAGCTAAGCATGTTTGTTGGGCATTTGGCTAGAGGCTATTCACTACCCTAATACAGTGGGGCATTCTGGATGTGCTTGGGGAGCTCAGATTAACCAATTTATTTCTAACGGAGTGAAACACAGGAAAAAGTCACTTTGTCACAAGTCACCTTCCTGGAGGTGCTTACGGTGAGACATTGTTCTGACACATATAAAAAGGGCTGAATTGCATTCTTCTCTTGTCTTTCAGTTTCTCTTGAACAGCTGCAGACAGTGTTCTTCAGGAATCATTCCTAATGAAAAGATCCGCAACATTGGTATCTCAGCTCACATTGACTCTGGGAAAACAACATTAACAGAGCGAATCCTTTTTTACACTGGGAGGATAGCACAGATGCATGAGGTATGTCTTTGAATTAATGGTATGTTGCTCATTTTGATGGTGAGGGGCTTTTGAATGTTACATGCAAAGATTCAGCTACTGAGTTGTCTCAACTTGTTGTTCCACAAAGAGTACCAAATGGAATAAAAAGATTAGGCTTAAAGGCCCATTGATCCTGTTTGAAATACAAGCCATATGGGGAATCCTAGAGTCAGCTGTCTCATGGTGCTTTCTGACTCCTTCCTAAAGTGGGAGGAGTGAGAGAGAGAAAACATTTGCTGTCTCAGACATACACTGTATGTATGTATACATTCCCCCTAAAACAAACTCCAACAAACCCACCATTAACATGAATGGAAAATTTTTCCAGACAGTCAAAGGTGAGTATGACATACTGCGATAGAAAATGTAGAGAAAGCACTCCCTGGCTCCAGAGAGAAATTCTTTGGAATGATTTTTTGACCACAAGGTCTTCTTCAAGAATGACATACAAGGAAAAGAGCAAAGCTAGTTAGGATTGCAGACTGAGCTTTTGTGCCCCAACTCAGCTAAATTTTGTTGCCTGTAGGCAAGATGCTTAGTCAATGCTTTTTCAGGCAAAATTCTCATTCAAGTCTGTGGGAGATTTCTCTGCAGTAAATCCTTTGCTTTTTGAATTTAGGTAAAAGGTAAAGATGGAGTAGGGGCTGTCATGGATTCTATGGAGCTGGAACGACAGCGTGGTATCACAATTCAGTCTGCAGCAACATATACCATGTGGAAGGACACCAACATCAATATCATAGATACACCAGGTAACATGATCTCTGAGAACTCTTTAAGTGCTCCACGAACCAAAATATTTTGAGTCCAAAGACGACATTGATTTGCCCCATCACTGTAGTGCCGTCTGATAACAGTATTGTAGCTGTTTATCTGAGCTATCACACAGTGTTGCACTGAACAGAGGCTTCTGTGTGTGTTTCTGTCTGTTTGCCTATGTCGATGAGGAAGACAAAAAGAAATCAAGAGAGCAGAGGAAATTCAGTGGTAATGGTTCGGGAATTTACTTGCAACAGTCGTTACAGTCTTTGTCCACAGTCTTTATGCATCTTGTTTCAATGTAGTTTATAAGCTCATCAGGCCAAGGCCCAGTCTCCTGTTGTTCTGTAACTGAAACAATGCATAATAATAAAGTGAGAAAACTATGACAGTTCTGTTGCTAGCAGCCTTTTCCAAAAAGCATTCCACACTATTTGCATGTTTCTACTGTACTTGGGGGTAATCATGTAAAGCTTGTTGCTCTAATGCAGTCTTCTTGTTCAAGGATTGAGTATGAAAAACATAGAGGCTTAGATGCTCTTCATGACAGTCACCGTTTGTAGAATATGATTGAAAACATTATAATAAGTGGACCAAACGTTTATTTCAGGCCCAGCTTAAATGGCTTAAGAGGAGAGAGAGCAATTCAGCTCTAAAACCCCCTTCTTGCCAGGAGCTCCATGCAGGGGGTCTTTCACATGAAACTCATTGCAATTAGGAGGCTTTGGAATTGACTGAAAATACTTAACCGCTTTACCATTCTTTGGGGTTCAGTGAAGTGCACTGGTGGTTCCTGGTAGACAACTTTTTCATTGGCAGTGTTAAAAGACACACCAAGGACTGAATAGCCCTGAGCAAAGAACTGTCAGTCTGAACACTGATCCCTCCAGAACAGATATGAACCCCATTTCTGGGACAGAGAAGATGACTATTCATACCTAAGCAGTATCTGGAAAATAGGCAAGGTAAAATGTCCTTGCCTATGCTCCTGATAACATCTTGGATTGTTAAAACGGAAAGCATGTTAAATATCAATTCTGTGTTTTATGCTTTACTGCTGTTTATATATTGCATTTTGTTACGTTGGACTATGAAAAATAAACTTTTATTTATATTAATATAGCAACTTGGAGCCCTAGTCTTGGAGTAGTGCTATACATTGTGCTATACAAACACAGAACAAAAAGACAACCTCTCTCTCAAAGAATTTGCAATCTAAGGGTTGAGCAAGAGATGCAGAGAGAGATGGGGAGCACAAGGGAAGAATGGTCAGCAGTTGTATCAGTGGTTTTCTGTTTCATTTTTGTTTATACAGTAGTCTGCTTCTTTTTCAAGTGCTTGCTCATGTCCATTCCATGTCAGGTATGTGTGGTATCTGTAGGACCAGCTTTAGTGCCTCTACAGTGGTGTGCATGTGTGCCAGTTTAAGGATCCCCCCATCCGCCAATTCCTTCTTACAACCAGTGATGGTGCTGGAACATCCTTGCCTCGAGACGCTGTCTACCGGTACCAAAGGGGAGCCGTGTTAGTCTAGGTCAGCCAAACAAACAAGGAGTCCTGTGGCACTTTTAAAGACTATTTGTTAGTAGTCAGGCCCCAGCAACCGCAGCAGTTTGTATGCCAGCTCAGGAACAAGCCTTACAGAAAGAAGAGTAAGGTGTATAAATGCCATCAAGGTCAACCCCCCCGCTGGCTCTTCCCAGTCAGGCTCAAGCCAGTACCCCCAAGTGGCAAGCAAGTCTTTCCTTCTTTCTGTGTGGGTGGCTATAATGTCGGACAAGTGGGAACGAGGCACCATCATAGTGGAGTACACCCTTCAGTTTATTTCAATCCCTACTGCCCATCTCCCATCCTTGTACCTCTTCAGAGTCCTTTCTCATAAGCAACTTTTTGTCCAGGAGGTTCAAGCTCTCCTCCAGGTAGGGGCCGTAGAGGATATTCCTCTACGTCTGAGAGGGAAAGGGTTCTACTCCCATTACTTTCTAATTCCAAAGGCGAAAGAAGGCCTGTGACCCATAGTGGATCTACGTCACCTCAAAAAGCTGAGGCTCTGTATGGTTTCTCCGGCCTCCATCATCCCCTTCCCAGAGACTGATATGCCACCCTCAATCTGAAGGCTACATACTTCCATATTTATGTTTTCCATGACTACAGGTGGTTCTTACAGTTCATGGTGAGAGACGGCCATTACCAATTCATGGCCCTTACATTTGGTCTATCAGTAGAGCCAAGGGTGTTCACAAAATGTATGACGGTAGTCACAGCCTACCTCAGAAATTGGAGAATACAAACTTCGGCTTACCTCGATGACTGGCTCATCAGGGCTCACTCCGAAACTGAGATCTGGCACAGTATCATGGAATTACAGGCACCCTGCCAAGAACTGGATTTATTCATAAGCAAACAGAAATCTGAATTAGTACCAGTACAAAGCATAGAGTGCATCAGGGTTGTCCTTAATTCTACCTGGGCCAGAGCATTTCTACCAGACTTCAGACCATGTCACATGTGATCACTCAGGTCACAGCTCATCCTCTCACCACTGCGAGAGTTTGCCTCAAACTGCTGGCTCACATGTCAGTATGTACCTAAGTGGTAGAAAATGCAAGGCCACACCTCAGCCCCTTTCAAATGTGGCTAGCATTGATTTACTCCCCAGCAAAGACATGGACATGATTCTCATGACCCTGTCTTGAATACTTGCTTCATTGGCATAGTGGACACATTCTATCCATCTGGCCCCTTTGTGATTCCCTTTGTGGTCCCCCCGCCCCCCCCCCCCCCCCCAATGCTCTCCTTGGTATCAGAGGCTTGGATTTAGGTAGGAAGTCCACCTCAGCTCCCTTAGGAAACAAGACCTCTGGTCTGCAGAGGAGCTGACATTACACATAAACATTAGAGGGTTCAGGGCATTCTGTTTAGCCCATGAAGTGTTTCTTTCCCAGGTGTTGGGGAAAGGTAATACAGGTATTGAGAGATAATAAATACATCATCAGTGTACTATGTCAACAAGCAATGGGGAGCAAGATCCTCACCCCTCTGCCAAGTGGCACTCCATTTGTAGGACTTTTGCATGGAACATGCAGTCCACCTTGAAGCCTCACACCTCCTGGGTGGGGGAGGGGTCAGGAACTACACTGGCAGATCACCTCAGCAGGTCCTTCTTTTCTCGCCATGAGTGGTCCCTGTGCCCAGAGGTAATCAAGGTTATCTTGCAGAGGTGGGGAAGTCTCCAGGTGGACTTTATTTACAACCAAACAGAACAAGAAATGTCACTGTTTCTGTTCCCTGTTAAGACACAATGGTGGCTCATTTCCCAATGCATTCTTTCTGCCTTCCACCGATCTGTCTCATCCACAAAATCCTCATAAAGATCAAGAGGGACAAAGCACTGGTCATAATGATTGATTCAGCACGGTCCTGTCAGTACTGGTTTAGCATGTTGCTGGACCAGGTAGTGGCAGCCCCTTAGACACTTCTGGACTGTCAATATTTGATTTCATAGGATCATGGTTGGCTGTTACATCCAAGCCTTTCCTCTGTACATCTGACAGCATGGATGCTGCATGGTTAAGCCCTGAGGAGCAGGCTTGCTTCACTTGGGTTCAGAAAGTCCTGCTGAAAAGTAGAAAATCCTTTACTAGAGTGTCTTACTTGGAAAAGTGAAAATGCTTCTCCTGCTTGGCAGCAGAACCCCTCTCTGACCTAGGTACCATTACCCTTCATTCTGGAGTACTTATTCCACTTGAAACATCAAGGCCTGGTGTAACTGTCAAATAGGATACACTTGGCAGCCTTTCACTCGCATATCCAGGGCAGATCAGTCTTATCCCATGAGATGATGGTCTGATTCTGCTCTTTCTGCAGGTCGGAGACCCAGTTCCCCCATGGGAGCTCAACCTAGTTTTGTCTAGACTCACTTTGAACACATGGCATCCTGTTAGCGTCTTCTCTTGTCATGGAAAGTTGCCTTTCTGGTGGTAATTACATCAGTAAGACAAGTCTCCAAAATCAAGGCTTTAACATCAGTACTTACTACATTGTGTTTTACTAAGATAAAGTTCAGCTGCACCCTCATTCCGCATTTCTACCAAAGGTGGTATCACAGAATCATGTTAACCAGGATATCTTCCTACCAGTCTTTTCTCCAAAGCTTCACCAGGCTAGCAAAGAGAGATGCCCACACATCATGGATGTCTGGTGAGTTCTGACTTTCTACCTAGAAGAACTAAGACATCATGAATGAAGGGTTTACCAGTCTCATCACAGAGTATTTCCTTCTGGATCACTGCCAGCATCCACATTTGTTGAGAGTAGGCAAAGGTCGCTCCTCCTGCCACTCTGACAGCTCATTCGACAAGAGCACAGGCTTTGTCAATGGCTTTCTTAGCCCAGAATCCAATACAGGACATGTGCAAGGCTGCAACTTGGTCTTCTGTTCATACGTTTACATCCCACTATGCCATCATGCAACTGGGCCGGGATAATGCAGGCTTTAGCGGAGCAGTGTTGCAATTGGCATTTCTGTGAACTGGCCCAAGACCAGAGGTACTGCTTGTGAGTCACCTGACATGCACTAGACATGAGCAAGCATTTAAAGAAGGGAAAATGGTTACTAATCTTCCATAACTGTTGTTCTTCAAGATGTGTTGCTCATGTCCATGACCACCCTACTTTCCCTCTGTTGGAGTTCCCGAAAAAGAAACTGAGTGTGAGGAGGGCCAGTAGTACCCTTAAACTGGTAGGCAAACATGCCATTCAAGAGGACATTAAAGCTGGCTCTATGGATAACATTGAGAGTAAAATCTTTGGCACCAGTGCATGTGGCATGCACACACATGACATGGAATGGACATGAGTAACAATCTCGAAGACCGACGGTCACGGAAGATTAGTAACCAATTTTTCAAGTCAATTTCCCTTTCTGGCTATTTTGCATTAACATAGTGTTGGAGTTGTAGTCATTGTGTAGGGAATTCTATCTGATAAAATCAAAATGCTTTCTAGTGAAGTTCCCTGAAAAACAATTTCTCAGAAACATTTACATTTTTTTCAAAACCTAATTTTTGGACAAAATTTGACTTGACAGTGTCTCTCGGCATAGCTAAAGATTTATTTATGTGAAGACAGAAGAGAAAACAACCCAGTACTGTATAATTCCCTGCTGCATCTTAAGCCTTCCCAGAAAATTGTTTTTTCTCATTTAGGGCATGTGGACTTCACTATTGAAGTGGAACGAGCATTAAGAGTTCTTGATGGAGCTATCCTGGTGCTCTGTGCTGTTGGAGGAGTGCAGTGCCAAACAATGACCGTGAACAGGCAAATGAAGCGTTACAATGTCCCGTGCTTAACGTTCATCAATAAACTGGACAGAATGGGCTCATGTCCAATCAGAGCTTTGCAACAATTGAGGTAAATAATGTGTTTAGCTTGTTTGCAGCGCATTTCCAAACTGTTCATGTGTTGTTTCTTGATAGTCTGAGTAGATGTTAATGAGTCGTCTTAGTTTATGTGGGCTGAGATAACAACTCAGAGCACAATGAATAGTTTCAGGTTACAGCAGATGGTAGGAAGGTAACAGAAGCAGCTCTTCTTTAATGTCACCGTAAGGTGCTACCAAAATAACTCTCCCATTGATAAAACAGCTGTTAAGGTCAGCCGAGGCTATGAAACTTCTATTTCCCAAAGGAAGCCAGTTTTCCTGGCTGCTGAATAGGTCTGTGGCTCACTTGGACTCATTATTGTTGATAGTAGATACTTAGTGATCAGTTTGGATACCAGTGGGACATGGTACACATGATTTGCAGATCAGTAAGGGTTAATGTGCAATGTTTTCTATGAATATACAAGTTAAAAACGAAGCCTAAACTAAACAACAATATATCCTACTCACTAAACCTGGAGAGCAAAGCAGTCATCTAGAAAGCTGTATATAGGAACAGCTTTCTTCAGGGGCCCCGCCAGGGAGTCAGAATATCCTCTGGTCCAGTCAGGCATTGAGGAAGTGCGCTCCGTTTTCTAAGTACAGTGAAACCTGGATTATCCGGTCCTCAATTAACCGTAAATTCGGTTAACCGGGATCGGATCGGGTGGCCGCAGAAGCTCCCTCAGCCCCAGGGCTCAGCTTTCAGCAGGAGCTGCGGCGGCTTAACGCCGCAGCTCCTGATAAGAGCTGGGGGATCGGGTGGCCACAGGAGCTCTCTCGGAGCCAGTCCCCCAGCACAGTCCAGGGGTTCGGGTGGCCACAGG
>ML685816.1:1191772-1264630 GCA_007922175.1 Pelusios castaneus
TCTGCAGCCACCCGATTCCCCCAGCTGGTTGGCTGTCAGTAGGAGCTTCGATTATCCGGGCTTTTTGATTATCCGGCTCACAGGCGCCGGTCATTAACCCGGATAATCGAGGTTCTACTGTAGTGACTTTTTTATGTCTTTCTATTCACAACTTCTACCTCATTATCCATCAATTAATTATTACATATTCTGTTACCTGCATCGGCTTCTCACCCTTGACTACATCTGTTCTCACCATAATAACGGGGTCGTCAAAACAACATCTGATGATGGGAGGGGTGATGAGAAAATATGCCCCTTGGAAATGTAAAAAATGTACCTCAAGGATAATTTTTTCATCACTGTTCTCTAGGTACAGCTGCAAGCATGGATGTTATGTATTTCATGTTATTATGTGCTGTGCTATGCAGAAACTGAGACATCTGCAAGGTTACTCAGTATTCCCATTTCTGTCTGCCAACCAGATGTCAGGCTGCAGAGGCTAGAATAGTCAAGCAAGTAACTTAAGCTATGCTAGGCCTCAGGACAGTGGTCAGGCAACTCAAATTGAAATTGGCTTCCGACATTTATGGTATTGGAGGTGTTCATGGAGTCATTTATAAAGGATTAATAATAAATTACTCTCTGCGCTAGGATAGTAGTAGTGCTGCAGTAATCCTGAGAGAAGTAAGGATTTCAGGGAGGGGCAGGTGGTTGGTACTACCTTCCTTCCTTCCTTCCTTCCTTCCTTCCTTCCATCCTCTTCCATTCTCCAAATCTGTGCATAGATTTCATTTGTAATGGAAGAATAAGCTGGATCCAAAATGCTAACACACAATGAGGGAGAAGTAACTCTGGGATTAAAATTACTATTTAAAACAAATTCACATGTGTGAAAGCAAATCTTGATGTTCTGTTAGCATTTCAATTTCATTAGGGTTCTGATGCTATTACATGAACCGGCAAGGCTTTGGACTTAAGTGAAGGAAGCCTAGGTTCTTGGTCCCAGGATGCTGTGCAAGGACCAGGTAAGGCATGTGCGTTGAAAAGCAATGTCCTGTTTTGTACTGTGAACTAATTTGTATTTTTAAACTTTTCAGATCCAAGTTGAATCACAATGCAGCATTCGTACAGATTCCCATTGGTCTTGAGGGAAACTTCAGAGGGATTATTGATCTTATTGAAGAGAGGGCCATGTACTTTGATGGTGACTTTGGGTAAGTGGTTGAAGACGTTTCTCATGTTTGGCAAATGCTGAAACTGAGTAGAAAATTGTTCCTGTTGCAAAAAAACTCCCAAAAAACAAATGAAAAAAAAAGATTTAAAAAACCTCTTTTGGTAGTGCGAGAGGAAGGATAGTGCTGAAGATGTTTACTTGGGAGGTCCATGTGCGGGTGCCCAGCTGTAGTAGCTGCATCCCTTTGAGGGCCACCTGAATGTGGCTGAGAGGGTAATCAGCGCTGTTGTGCACTAAGGATATAGGGAATGCGATTTGATTGCAAAGGTTTGGGATCCTCAGTCTCTGTATTTGTGGACAAGTTGCGAAAGATAATGTAGAGATAGATCACTTATCTGGCAGAAATCTGAAGCAATGTTTTTATTCTTATTGCTATTGGTTAAGCTTGCTGGGTGAAATCTTGTCTGTTCAACACAATGGCACTGACTTCAGTGGACCAAGATTTTACAGATTCTCTCTCATGCAGGTGGAATAAATAGATAAGGATCCTATTCTTCACTTCATGTTGGCTGTGAATAAATATCCATCCCTCCCTACCTCCTTTCTACCCCAACCAACCAAAGGAGTGTGGTACTATAGCTGTCCAGAGGACAACAATTCTATTTTGTATGATGTTTTCATTACTCTGAATGAGGCAAAGCAATGACTTGAGTGACATCCCAGGCAATCGCCCAACCCACCAAACTATAAAGCATGAAAGAGTCTCTCTGAGCCTTCCCAGCGGGAACTTTGTTAAAATCACTATGTCTCAGCCAAATGTCATGGCTTTTGACAAAACAGGTATTTTGACAATATTTCATGTCGTTGAAAATGTGTGGATTAGTTCTAGTTGAATGTGTGGCTCAACCAGGCTCATAGCATCCAACCTAAAGAGCAGGAGATCTCCTACAGATCCAGTAGTGCCCATTTGGCATGTGACTCTTGGGATAAACTAAAGGCAAGGTGGAACTGAGGCTGATGTACAGGTTATTCTGTTGCATTGCAGAGCCCCAGCATGAAGTTCCTCTCATCTGGAGATGTAAAATTGATAGACCTCAGTGACTTTTTTACCCACCTAGATGGTGAAACTTTTGATCTGACTCACGATTTCAGCTCACATGACTGTCCACAAAACTGCTCATACCTATATCTTTATAGCCAGACCGTTAGATACGAAGAAATACCAGCTGAATTTAGAGCAGAAGCTACAGAAAGACGTCAGGAACTGATTGAATGCGTTGCTAACGCAGATGAACAACTTGGGGAGTTGTTTCTGGAAGAGAAGATCCCTACAGTTACTGATTTAAAGGTAAATGTTTGTTGGTTCTTGTAGAAAATGTATTATTTATTGGCAGTGAGCCTCCTAAGGATTCAGGTGCCTAAATACTGTTAGTTATTCTTTATATTGCCCAAAGTGTACAAAGTGCCACATGGTGCAGGGCCACCATTACCTTGCAAGTGTCTTGACCTAGACCTACCACCTCCCTTAGGTTAGAGACTTGTTTGCTCCCTGTAGCAGGTCTGTTTGGCCCTTGGCTTCTCAGTTCAGCCAGCTAGCTGCCAGTTGCAATATGGACAGGGAGCTGGACTAACACCGCCAAAAGGCCATGAGGTTTGGAGTCAGTTTGAGCTTTTTTGTGTCCTTCATAACTCTGATAGTGCCTGTGGGTATGTCTATGTTTCACACTAAGTCCGGATCTGTGGAATTCAGGCCTGTGAACTCAGTGTTTCCAAATCTATGCTTGAGTGTCCACACTGCATTGTAAATCTGGGTTTATAATTGCTGGCCCCAGGTCTCACAGCTGTGCAAATGCAGCCATGCTGCACTATGCAGACCTTCTGACTCAGGTCTCTTGATGTGACCTGCAACCACATTGTGTATTGACAGGGCTTTGACCTGAGTTACAGCTGGACTTTTTGGCTCTGGCCCACCTCCTAGCAGGTTCTTAGAACTTGGGTCGTGAGTCCTTGCTGACCTGTGTCAAACTCATGTGTGGGGATGGAAGGGGAGGTTTGGGCTCAAACCCGAGTCAGAGCCCAAGCTTCACATGCAGCAAAAACGTACCCTCTACCCTTCAAAATCTTTGAGCCATCAATTTAGTCATTCAGGTTCTGTAAGCATTAGTCTATTGCTGTGTCAGATGGGCATTCTAATACTGAGCCACAGATTGTGACTTGCTCAAAGTGACACAGCAGCTCGGTATCAATGCTGAGAATAGAACCTTCAAGGCCAGGTGCTTTAGAATTTGAGAAGGTTGCCTCATTTGTTACTTGTATTGACCTCATGCCAGCAGAGTCCAAGGGAGTCAGAAAAGGACAACATAAGGGAGTCTTGAAATTATTTGGAGTCTGTGTAGAGTATTAATCCAAGTCAAAATATAGTTTAAAAAAGAATGAAGAAAATTGTGATATTTGGAAAGGAACAGAAGACCAGTGCAGCACCCAGGCTGAACAGAAATGGTGGAAGCACACCTAGAACTGAATGATTAAACTATCATAACAAATTATCAACTGCAATGTTAGAAAAATTTCAATTTTTTCTAATCTAAATTTGGAACTAAAATGCCCATGTCCAGTAAGTAGAATAGTAAAGTGAGACTGTAAAGCAACTGAAGAATATGCCTCCTTTCTTAGAAAAATGCCCAGGGGACTGTATAGGTCTTGTATATTCTTTGAGTGTGAACTGTAGAATGTTACACACTGAGCAAGATGAAGCTAGGGCAGTATTGTGTTCGTTGGTGGACTCCTGTACGAGCAGCAGGGAGTGGTGCTGGGCAGTTCAGTGTTTGGCACTCATTGCTATGAATCAGTACTCCACCATGGCTTTAGGAGAGTTTGGGCAGGGGAAACCACAGGTGCATTCTCTCCAATGAGACTTTAAAATGAGGTTGGTTCTACTTAGCTACCTGACTGCTACCTAAATGCTTCTGTGTGGCTGTGTTTCATTGCTGGGTGAAGTGATCCATGTTTTTAGCATGTGTTGTGTTTATTTTGTAAAATACTTTGATATCCTTCCTGATGAGACGCCATATAAATATATAATGATGTTGGTAGAAGTAATGGAGCACACAGCCTCTCACCTCTCAATCAGATTGGTAGGGACTGAAAGTTGTTTACCATCTGGTGGCTGTTCAGTGTCTCTCAAATTCCTAATGGGTGTGTCCCCAGAATGTGTCACCCTTTTATTGGCTTT
The DNA here is from genome assembly GCA_007922175.1 of Pelusios castaneus. Taxonomy (NCBI): domain Eukaryota; kingdom Metazoa; phylum Chordata; order Testudines; family Pelomedusidae; genus Pelusios; species Pelusios castaneus. The sequence continues at coordinate 1,196,161 of ML685816.1, forward strand.
CTCAGCAGAGGCCAAGCATGGAATGGGCATAAAAACTGGATTGCTCTCCAGAAAACTTTATTCCATCTCCCCTGCCTGCTATCTCCAGGGCTGAGACGTATTGCCTTGGTGGTGTGGGCACAATTGTACTGTGGCTGCTTGTGTTTTACTCATTCCATGGATAAACCAAATTACTGTTTATCACCTTACGTCAGACTAGTCTTTGATGTCTATCAGCACAAATTTTAGGGACACCAAGCCTCCCATAAATCCCTGCATGCTGATGTAATAGTCCCCTAGCTCGTTTTGGGGCTGTCAAATTGATATGTTAATCAGCAGCACACCTTGTAGGTATACTGGTGCTCTGAAGTATGTTCTGTCAATTTCCAGATATAGACTGTAGACACACAATTCTTGCCAAGTTATCTTGATTCAGAGATAGCACATGGTAAAATAATGTGTTTGGATTTTGGACATTATACTTGATTGCCAATGTGTCTCTTGTGACCTTTTTGCTCTGATAAAGGACATTAATTTAAGTGGTAATCTTTAAATACCAGGCATTAATAGCTATTAATTGCTGCAGACAGACACTGCTGCAGGAGACCATCTGCTTAGTGTGGCAAACAAAAGTGATGGTTCTATAGGTCTGTTACAACAGGGAGGCATGCTGATTTCTCTTTACAACTTAACTCTTAAACTTGGAGCAATTTGTCTTCAGTGATACTGCTCAAAGGAGTATTGCAAGGAGGCTGTGGTGTTGGATGAAGATGGGAGTCACCATGTGCTTTTTGGTAGTGTTTCTTTTGAAAATACTGGTTTGAGTGTATTTGGAGTATCCAAGGAAAATGGCCAAATCCATGCTTGGATATGATAAGTGAGCACCATTTCACTGAATTGAACCCACCTAGACCAGATGGAATTTGGCTCGGCCTTGATCATGGAAGTCGTAACTTTAAAGCATAGCTCTAGATGGAAAAGTGTTCTTGTCAGCATTTCTTCTCTCTGATACCAAGGGTATCAGTGTGCAGTTGCTGTTTTGCAATGGCTTCCTGTTTTATTCATGTTTTTGCACTGCATTCACCACTATAGGAAGCATCCCCCCTATACCCGCTATTAATGATATATTACGGAGGCGTAATAGTCACTAAAAGTTAGGGATGCATTGTGAATTCCATTGTAAACATTATTTGGATGATCGGAGCCCTTTCACTTTTGGTTTGAGTAAGTGGTTGGTTTGAGCGTTTTCTGTGTGCAGTGCAACTTACGAATGAAAGAATATTTGGTTTGGGCTCCAGGGAGTATTAAAGATGAATCTTGTTGTTCAGCATGTGTGCTGGCTTCAGGAGCGCTCAGAAATCTGATGCCTTGAGATGCTATTAAAGCGTGTCTCGTGATGGCAAAGGCCTAGTTTTTGAGGTGCTGAGCAGCTATTGCTTCCACTGACATCAGTGGGAATTTTGGATGCTCTGCACATTTGAAAATCAGGTCCACTGTATTGATTAGATAAGATGTAAAGGCAAGAAAAGTGAACAGTGTCCACTTATAAAGCCCCCTCCCCACCTCGGCTGATTGACTAGGATGGTTCTTAATAGTGACCTTAGAGAACTGGAAAGGTCTTCTAGCCAGAGGAGGGAGTGTGCAGTAGTTGGTGCACTGTGTGTTCCTGTTGTGATTTGCTGTAGGGAGGAGTGATTCTAAGAAGAGGCTGTTGTCAGTAGTGCTCAGTGAGATGTCAGGGAAGGCAGCTGGTTACAAAAGTAAATTTGTTTATTCAGAATGGCCTTGCTCTTATTCCCTCCTCTGAAAGCAAATTAATTTCAGTTATGTAATAGCTGTGGCAGAGCCGAGGCATATTTACTTACACTAATTTGTCCCTGAAGATAGATTTTCTTTCAGTGGCAGGCAGCCAAGTTCTTGTTTAAAATATTTTTTCTTGGAAAACATGTTAGATGTCAATCCTGGAGGCCACAGGTTTACTAGATGGTGTTCATTAAGGTGCTTGAACAAGTAACTGGATCTCTGCCACCAAAACATTATTTACAGGAAATTCTGTCTGATATGCCCCAGCAATCCATGGAATGAAAATAATCTTCACAAATAAAGAAATAAAATGACTCCCATGTCTCTAAAAATAGGTTGCTGATGAGAATTGAATGGAGCCATACATTTCCAGTGTCTTGTTAGGCTGGCAAAATAGGAATATAATAAGCATTAACATAATTAAATAGGTTTCCAAGAAACATAAAAACTTGATGACTCGTTAAGCAGAAAAGATGAGTCAAATCTTGTATTTTTGCTTGTCAATTTAGCTATATCTTCAAATATTTAAATAAAAGCATTCAGCAAAATTTGTTTTCCCTATTCAAGAACTGTATGTTTTCTCCAGGTATCCTGCTTCTGAGCCATCTTATTTCAAAATACTCTTTTAATGAAGCAGGCCTTGACAAATCAGCCAGTCACCTAGGGGCCAGCCCCAAAACTTGGGCTCCCTAGGTATCTGACAGACCCCCTCCCCGCCACTGAAGAAAGCCGTAGCCTGTGGCTCTTTCAGTGGCGCTGGGGGTGGGGAGCAGGGGACAGATGGCAGTGCACCACCATCTCTCCCCACGGTGCCCTTCCCCTCCGCCGCCGCCCCCAGTGCTGCCAAAAGAGCAGCCAGCAGCAGCTTTCTTTGGCGGTGGGGGAGAGAGAGGGGTTCTTTAGCGTACTGCTGAAAGAAAACCCCCACCCCCGCTACTGAAAAAAAGCCGCTACCATTGGCTCTTTCAGCAGGGCTGGGAGAGGGGGCACAGGGGAGAGATGGCAGGCTGCAGGGGAAAAGCGCCGCTGTCTCTCCTTAGCGGCAGCACCACGTACCGCCGCCGAAAGAGCCACCAGCAGCAGCTCTCCCTCTTCCCCCTGAGCTGTCAAAAGAGCCGCCGGCAGCGGCTTTTTTTTCCGGCAGCAGGGGAGGGGGAGCCCAGCATGCTCTGTGCAGTGGCGGGGTCTTTGCACCTGGTGCCCTAGGCATCATGGCAACCTGGCACCAAGGATTTGGCGAGGCCTGCAGGAAAGAGATCTTAAAAAGAAACTGCAAGGTAGATGATTAAAAGTCTTCGTGCTAATGTAAAAGGCAAGTAAAATCATTATTTAACAGAGGCACCAACCATAATTTTTTGCAAGTAGTTTGAGTTTTAGGATATTGTATAACGTACTGATTTATATGAAACTCTGTGCATCTCTGCAATGCCTCATGCTTAGGCCTGACCTCAGGGTAAATTGACTCCAACTCTTCATTTAAGAGAGTTTGAATCTCAAGCCTAAACTTCAGGCCTAAATTTTCCAAACTGACTAGTGATATTGGGTCCCTGAGTGTGAGTGCTTAGTAATTTATAAAAATTGGGCCCTTTTTAAGGTATCTCAGACTGGGCAGTCAGATCACTAACGTGAATTTTCCATAACTGACCTTAAAACTGAATAGAGCCCAATATGGCCTTCATTTGTTCTTTGCTTTCCTTACGTAAATGATTATTTTGAAAGTGCGGGCATGTAAGTGAATACAGAAAACCAAATGACTGAGAGATTTCTACAATAATCTTCCTGGAGATATCCTGAACATTTATTCATAGCTAGTGTTCATCACCAAAAAGTCAATTTTAAATAGTTACCAAAAGAAGGAAGCAATTTCTTTCATGTGGAGTTATGATCCTGTAAATGTAGAAACAGGATCCTCTGTTGGTAGGGCTGGAGAATGGGAGTCAGGAATCCTGAGTTCTGTAACTGATGATCCATTTGACTTTTGATAGGTAGTTTAACCCCTTTGTGTCTCATTTTCTTCATCTTTAAGGTGGTTTTCATACTCTCGGAGACACAATCATTCTAAGTACAGCAGTTGAAGACATTTGGATGAAAGGCACTAAATAAACACCATGTTATTGCTCTGTTTTATTTTTTATATGGAAATACATCTCTCAATTTAGTGTGATATTCTCAAAGTATGCTCAGTACAGCCAGAATAACTCAGACATGCAAAGGGATGGTGATCTGCTTGGGAATTTTTCATCAGAAAATGCCGATTCATCAAAATCAAAACTTCACAGGAAATGTTTGATTTGACAAATTTCCTATTTCAAAATTTTCTGGAGGAAAACAGTTTAGAAGTTGTCAAAGTATTGTTTGAAATGAAAAGTTGAGGGTGGGTTTTTTAATTACTTTTTGCTTAGAAATTGAAATTTGGAATTAAATGGAATCAAATACATCAATTTAGATGTTCAACATTGAACAGAAATCTAGACAGAATAAATGCTGAAAGATTCTGGGGTGATGGAGAGTAAATTAGTCATGAGTTTGTAATATGGTATTGAAGCGGAAATGGCTAACAGTTTTGGGCTTCACCTCAGGATAAGGAGGCAATAGTTAATTTCTGTGTGATGGTACTTGAAATATTATGTGCAGTCCAAGCACCTCCTTACTAGAAGGAAACTGACAAAATGGAGAGAACAATAAAATAATTGGCTAGTTGGAGGGTTTAATTACTGAGAGATTAAAAGAACTGACTGTTTATAGCTTGACTAAGCAACAGCATTACATCTATAAATATGTGAAGAGTTTAAACATCAGAGAGGGAAAAGATTCATTTACATCAGTAATAAGCAGGTGTAGGTAGGAGAAGTAGAATAGAATGAAGTTAAGAAAATGGAGGATGAATAACAGAATTAAAACCTTGGACTGATCTGTCAGAAATAGTCTCTCAATGGAAGTGATGAAATCGCAATTCACACTACACTGGATGGATAATTCTGCCCTGGAAGGGGAATGGAAAGAGAACGCAACCATGCTTCATATGCAGTTTTTGTGACTATGCAGCATATCCAGCATTTAGGTGTAAGTCCATGAAATGCAACTTAACTAGGGTATTATCCACCCTATTATGCACAGAACCTTTAAGTGAGGTTCCTATGGTATACAGAAGGAAAATTTTAGTAGTGTTACTTCTTCATGGTCTCCCACAGTTTGAGAGCCAGGGGCCTCAAACCAATATTTCAGCTCCATCTGTGTATTGGGTCTGTCATATTTATTAAATAGCTAAAATTCTCACAGTTAGGCCTGATTCTGTCCCAGGAGGCTGTAAAATTTCCTGGAACAAAATGTTCCTGAAAAAATTGCAGGATATATCATCGAACTCTGTTTCTCTGAATCTTTAGTATGAACAGAGATGAAGGATGTTTCCCAGCTACTAATTTTAGCCTTCAAATATATGAAATTTTTCTTGCTGGAGTTGTCTGTGTTTAATGTTGAGTCCAGAGTGTGTAGTGAGAATTATACAATGTAGGTGAAAGCAGAATTCATCATTGATTGTCATATCTTGTTTTAACTTGGAACAAATCGGTAAACAAAACAATATCCATTAACATCCAAATAAATTTTGCTAAACCTTGAATGAATGATAGAACGTTTTGTGTCTTTGTTTTTCAAAACCATAAAAGGATATTGTGTTGGGTGTATTTAAAATAAATGCAACACAACATTAATTTGTAAATATTGATTAAACCTCACAATGTCTCATGCAACAGGTGAGTAATATGAAATCAAATAGTCTCTCTGACAATCTCCCCCCCTTTTTTTAAACAGTCACTTATAAGGATCGTATTGAAAGAAACATGTCTGTTCCATGTTAGAGTGTTTGAGTTGCTTTCCACCAAGTAGGAAATTGCCTATGACTACAGAATATTTTATTAGAAGGGAAATCTCTAGTTGGGATATCTCAGTTTGGCTCTAGAAAGGTGAACAGTTAGAATATTGCTAATCAAGACTTCACCTCTCACAAACTTCTATGTTGGGGCCAGTGAATGTTTGGGATGTTTGTTTGCATCTATGTCGATCTGAGCTGATCTCAGCATCTCATGATAGGATGGTGTACTTTCATTCTGCTCGTTGTAGCATGTGTTTGGCTATTTCTGGGGGATGGAGGAGAGTTGCTCCTTCTACTTTGTGGTTTGTTTTTAAAAAGAGGGAAAGGAAATTTGAGGTGATAGCACTGAGTTTTGTCCCTTTGACCTCTGTGCTAGTTATCTGTTACATAAGACATTAATGCTATAATTATGCTTCCTGTACTATCCCTGGCCCTTTATGAATGATTTATTATTTTTGTTTTTTAACTATGTGCTTAGCATCTTGCAAGATTCCGGTAAAGATGTAGTCTCTGCCCCACAAAGCTGACAATCTGAACTTCTACAGCAGTAAAGATGACTGCTTTTAGTTCCATGTATAATACTGGAGTTACTACAAAATTAGATATAATGCATAAATATTTTTTCTAGCTTGCAGTCAGAAGAGCAACACTGAAAAAATCCTTTACGCCTGTACTTGTGGGAAGTGCTTTGAAGAACAAAGGAGTGCAACCCCTTCTGGACGCTGTCTTAAACTATCTCCCAAATCCATCTGAAGTCCAGAATTATGCTATTTCCAACCAGGAGTGAGTGTTGTAGGGAAGAGGGTGGGGAGAACTTATTTATTTTATGGGTGTACAAAATGCTTATAGAATCAGGATTTCAAGCAGGTTCAAAATAGAGCAGAAAAATGTAACAATGAATGAATAATACAACTAATAGTCACTTTAAAGAAAAAAACATTTATAGCAGTGTGGTGTAGTAGGTTTGCATGATACTTTAGATAATTAAAAGATGCCAGGACCCTCCAAGGGGAATTTGTTTCATTTTTAGATTAACATTGTTTTACTTCCTTTTAAATATTAAAACTGACAAATATTTAGGGATCTGGTCAGATCTTCGTATTTGTAAGGATAAATTGATCTTACACTGTATCTAGACCAGGCGTTAGGTCATGTTTAAAAATGTATCAGGCCATGATTTAAAAAGCGTTAGCTGCCTCTTATTATACATATACCCTCATAATTCAAAAAAACCTAAACTTTCAGTGCTAGCGTATCTCTCTTTGTGTATAAATGGTGGTTTGAGTAATGTCCTCTACATATGTGCATATTTTGGACTTCTCTTAATGTAGAAATGAATCTGAGGAGGATGATCAAGTTTTTGAACTGAGTTGAGCTGTAATTGAGTTGCTCAGAAAATGTAGTGATAGATAAAATGTAAAATCTCCCTATCTAGAAATTATCCTGGTAAATATCATTTAACTCTCCACCTCCCACGAGCACCAGTATTTTTCAGTTGAAAAATATTCCTTACCCTTAATTTAACCCCTGCCTTGCCATGACCATCCTTCTGTGTTAGAAAGTTTTGGTAGTTTCTTATGTGGCCCATCACTGTTACTTCTGAGCTGGTGAGAGCAGGTGCCACTGAAGGTCTCTACCCTTCTAGAATTCTGTTGGAATGTTTTTTTTTATACTACTTCTAAACCACAATTGCAAGACCGTACTCAGAGGCTCTGAGGTTAGATCTCTGAATTGAATGATAGCATGTGGTGCAACAGACAGGCTAGCTCATTGTTACACACTTATCGGTACTGACAAGTCGAATCTTTGACCTGCCAGCTGTAGTTGAGGTTGTGAAAGGTGCTTTCCTTCTCTGTTCTGCTCTTATGAATACTCCCTATGTTGACATTTACAAATAGGTTTCTGTGCAGGAAGAGCATGATGTGAAGGAGACACTTGGCCACAAAGGCCATGTCCACACTGAAAACAACCTATCTTCTCCGCCCGCCCCCATCCAGCAGTGAGTCTTAGAGCCCAGGACTATAGCTCCTGCTATTGTGCTAAAAATAGTCATGTAGATGTTCCCATTCAAACTGGAACTCAGACTCTGAAATCTACAGCCCCTCACCACTTCCACCCCCACCCTGTTAAGCAGAGGCAGCTTTTTGGATAGGCAAAGCAGGCACACACCTAGGGCCCTGAGCAGCAAGGGGCCCCATCTCCTGTTTTGCCTATCCCAAAAGCCCGCTGCTGTCCTTAGTGTGGGGGCGACCGCCCTGGACCCCACGATTCCATGGGCCCAGTGCTGCCTTTCTGCCAGCAGGGAAGTGCGGGGCCCATGTCACTGCCCCTCTCCCCCCGCCGCACTGCCCTCCCCTTCGGCAGCAAGCCAACGGTAAGGGGTGGGGCGGGAGCATGGAACTTGGCCTCTGGGCAGGCCTGCCCCACCCCCAGGGGCAGAGCAACTGGCCCAGGAATGGGAGCATGGAGCCTGGCCTCTGGGCTGACCTGCCCTGCTCCCCCCAATGGGGGGGGAGGCTAGTGGCAGGCAGCTGGGGCTGGAGGGGGAGCCAGAGCAGTGGGGAGCTGGGGCTACAGAGGAGTGCCCCTCAGGCCTCTAGTGGGCCCCTGTGGGCCTTTAGGGGGCCCCACAATGGGTCTTTGCCTAGGGCCCCCAATAGCCAAAGGCCGCCTCTGCTCTTGGGTTTCAGAGCCTGAGCGGGAACATCTACTTAGCTTAGCTAGTTTCTAGCATCATAGTATGAACTTGGCCTGTGGACATGGGCTCTGAGACTCTCTGCCACATTTGGGGTTGTTTGTTTTTTTCCAGTGTAAAGAGAAATGTTTTGCATTGTCTTTTTTACTGAGCCCTGGTCTACACTAAAAAATTAGATCTGTTTCACTGCATTGGTCAGGGTGTGAATAATCCACACTCCTGAACAGTGCAATGAAGGTGATCTAAATCACCCTGTAAATATCGCTAGGTTAATAAATTCTTCCATCAACCTAGCTACCACCTCTCAGGGAAGTAGATTACCTATGCAGACAGGAGAGTCCCTCCTGTTGGCGGAGGTAGTATCTACACTAAAGTGCTACAGCAGTGCGGCTGTAGCATTTTAAGTGTGGATAAGTGCTAAGTCCCTTTTCAGAGTAGAACCACACGTAAGGAATATTAGCAAATCTTCACAATACCTGCAAGAGCAGTGGTTCCCAGCCTTTTTGGTTCAAGGGCCCCAAATATCATTTTTACAACCCTGAAGGGCCATCAGTCTCCCTCGCTGATTCCCCCATCTCCCTGGCTGCAGCAGGGAAACCACATGTGTCCTGCAGCCCCGTGCGTTCCACCTGTGTCCCAAGGCAGTGGCTCCCTTCTGCAGCAAGGGGAATAGAAGATCAGTGCACCCTTCCTTCTGGTTCAGCTGGGACCAAGAGCCTAGGAGCCTAGAGCGCTTTGCTGTGCTCCTGCTGCAGACAGAGAGGTGAGTGCTGATCTCCCATCCCCTTGGCTGCAGCAAGGAGCTTGAACAGGTCTTTTAGCCTTGTGGAAATGCACTCAGCCTGGGTCCTTAGGCAGCGGCTCCCTTCTGCAGCTGGCAGGAGGGGAGCCATGGGCCATTTTAAAAGACCCTGTGGGCCACTTTTGGCCCCCAGGTCACAGGTTGGTAACCACTGTGCAAGAGGTTATCTCCATTCTAACATGACGAGACTAGAATTTGGAAGGTAAGGCCAGCTACTCTATATCACAGAGGGAGTCACTGTCAAAGCTGGGATTTGTACTTGGGACTTTCTGGCTGCCGGCCCCATGCCTGACATACACCTCTCTCTAATGATTCTTGCCATTGATGTCAAATGGGCCTGGATTTCACTATAGGAATTCTATCCCCAGTACTTAAATGTGGCATCTTCCAGGAAGAATGAATTCTGTGTAACGAAGAATTGTGCCAGCTACTTCTTCCAGTGGAATTTTAGTGAGCTGATGTGAAGGCTGGTGATAAATATTTCAGTGCTGTGGGCTACCACTTCAGCGATGGCTGTAGCTTGTCTGGAGGTCTCTCCACAGGGCCTCGTGCTGTAAGGTGCAGAGCCTATTGGGGCATGGTGAGCAACCTCCACACAACTTCAGTGGGAATGTAGAGCACTCCAGCACCTCGCAGGATTGAGCACACAGTGAGGAGAAGTTGCCATATATTGTCTTATCACTTAAACTTCTCCCCACCTCACATCCCCCCCCTTTTTTTTTTTTAAAGGAATTCTGAAGATAAAACCAAGCTGCTGCTGAACTCAGTCAGAGACGATTCTCTGCCTTTCGTAGGTCTGGCTTTCAAATTGGAGGTGGGTTATTAATGTTTCTTTTTTTATTTGAGAGGAATTTCTAATTAAGCAAGAATAATTGAGGCCCAGGGTATTTCCTGGAAAAACTGATGGTTGAGTAAGGCTTATTTGCAATGGGCCATTAATGGCAGCCTGTCATTAATCTCCAGGAAATGTCTTATGCAGGGATGGTTATTGATTTTGTAACTGAAACACACTAGAGTTTTGTTGAAAAGTTTTCTGGTAAATATCTCTGTATGTGCTTATGATGGGTTTGTTACTTCGTCATGTTCATGACATGGCTGAGCTAAGGATTTCAAGGGTGCAGATACTAGTCCATTAGCCAGCTGATGTCCTTCAATTGTTTATTTTCATTTATCTTTTTCATGCTGCCAACATCTGATCCCTGCTGACCGGCTTAGAAAGTTGAATAGTTTGTGTTAATCATCATAAAGAAATACTGTACCCACATTCATTATGACCTGGATAGAGAACAGAGCAAACTAAACCAAAGGGAGCTAGCACAATTTATATAGCTCTAATCTCTCAAAAGGGGCGGGCAGTGGGATAAGAATTCTTCTATTCTGCATGAAGTAGATCTTCAATGCTTTCACACTGCAGTTTCTAACTATTACAGAATGTGGCACCCTGCATAAGACACCACCTGTACTCTGCCTGACTAGCAAAAGAATTTAACTATAATATTCATTATACACTTTATTTTGGGGGTTGACTTCTAAACCAGTTTTCACTTCATGAGCATAACTTTGGTCCCAAGATGAATTGCCAGGTAAAAGTATTCACAAACTGGTCTAGGATGGGGTGTGATGCCTCAGAGTGGGAATGATGATTTTTATGAGGTCCCTTCATAGAAATATAAGACTGGAATGGACCTCAGCCCTAAATTTCTGTGATTCTAATTGTGTGTGAAAACATGAAGGGCCTCTAACTTGTACTACTGTACCTTACCAGAGCTGGTAGATCTTATTAGATGGGAGACCAAAAAAAAAAAAAAAGAGGGGGAGAGAGTGAGTAGGAATAAAGTGGGAATTAAGCTGATATACAAGGAGGGGAATGGCAAGGGCACTGGTTGGTTGTTAGGATAGTCTAAGGCAGGGGTGGACAAAACTGGCTCACAGCTAGGTTCCAGCAATTTTACTTTTGGTCGCCAGAAGGCACTCCTCCATTACATTTCTGCAGTGGAGCTAGGTGACAGGCTGCTAAAAACTGGTCGCCATGGCAACCAGAAACATTAATTTGTCAAGTTCTGGTCTAAGGAGGTAGTGACATTTGGTCCAGTAACATTTTTACTGTTAGGAAAAGAGGATAATGGTGTATTGGTAAATGGCAGGTCCTGGTACATGGTGATGACCATAAAGAGGATGGTGGCAATCATCCACATGGTGATGCTGCTGTCCATTGAGCTGCCGAGTCCACAAAAAGCTGCCCAAAATAGTTGTTAACCATGTCCCATTAAGAGATTCCAGTCAAAAAAATTTCCAGATAGCCTATTTATAGACACCACTTCTCATCTTAAGATGATTCTGGTCTATTGCTGTAACAATTTCGTAGCTTCAACAGAAGGTTTGAAAACCCCTAATCCGTATTTTTTTTTAGTTCCAACAGATTCATTCAGCCCATTTATTTGACTCCATTCTGTGCTATCTTTCAACTTCTATTTTTAAACCTGTGTATGTGACCTTCCTTGTCACTTTTGCACCAAAATGGAGGAGAAAACTTCTTCTAATCTTAAAAATAGCTACATTATATCACGTCATGTAAAGTCAGCATCTGTTCTTGCTCCCAAAGCCCCATGGAGCTGCTGAGCTCTAGTCTCTGTGCTTTTTATATGACTATGTTTGTTTCCACAGACTGACAAGTAAATCTTTAAATGGAGATCTTGCTATGAGTGATTTAATTAATAAGTTTGCCAATAAATTTCTTTATCTTAAAAACTTTTTTTCATTCTGCTATGTCTGAATGCATCTAAACATTGGTGAATTTGGAAGTTTTAGCAGTTATATTCCTGATAATACTTTTCAAAAGGGTTTGATTTTTTTTTTCCAACTTTTGGGGGGGGTTGAAAGGTGTTACCTTCCTGTCTTGTGGTTGGAGCTAGAGCTGAAAAGTTTTGCCCTCCTTTAATTTATCACAGCCATTTCAGAGGGAAAAGCCATATTCCTATAAAAAGCCAGATGAGGAGGTGGCTTATTGCATGTGTGAGAGGGAAAATAAGGCCTAAAATGAAATTGTGGTTGCATCTTTAACTATAGAGTAGTGATTGAGACCTCTGTCAAATGAGATGTGACCATCTGGATTGCTAGGACGCTGTGACATACATCTTAAGCATGTGGACTGGTGAGTTGGTGAGGCAGGAAACTTGTCAAGAGATGCCAAATTCTATCCCAGAGTTGGGAAGAAGGCTTGACTGTTTTAGAAACATAGATAAAATTCTTTTATGTATGTATCATTTCAAACCAATGAACCCAAATTAATGGTCCTCTCTGCTCTGGCTGTTGCTAGTGCACATAGAGTAGCTCTGCTGTGGACTCTCATGGTGGTTCTAACCTTTATCTCTATTTTTTAATGCCATTTGCAGGCTGGCCGTTTTGGGCAGCTAACGTATGTTCGAGTTTATCAGGGAATGTTGAGGAAAAGCAGCTACATTTACAATACCAGGACAGGGAAAAAGGTGCGAGTACAGAGACTGGTTCATCTGCATGCTAACTTGATGGAGGTGAGTATAGGAACTAAATCTAGAGAAAATTTTTGGACAGTGTTATCCATCCTTAAAACTTTGAAAAGTAGAGGTACTTGTTCAGCATCTCAAAATAAAGCAACAAAAGCAAAATTCTGCTCTCTCTTGAACTCATGTTACCCTATTGCAGGGGTCGGCAACCCCTGGCTCACATGGCAGAGCTGGCACGCGAGCCGAGCCTGAGCAGCACGTGGCGCCACTCAGGCTCCCCCGCTGACCCCGCAAATCATGCAGCCAGCAGCTGTGGCGCGCAGCTGAGGGCTGCTGCTAGCCCCGCCCCCTGCTGGACGGCAGGGGGGGGGGGGAAGCGGGTTGCATCGCGGTGCCCTGGCCCGCCCAGAGCCACGCCACTGCCGGCAAAGTAGAGCTGGCCCTTGCCATGGCTGGCAAGAGGGCGGGTCGGCTTGGCCCGGCCGGAGCTGCCGTTGCTGGCAGGTGACCTCCAGTTCCGGGCCCCGGCTCCCGCGGGCAGCTCCGGGTGGGCCAAGCCGACTCGCCCTCTTGCCTGATGCAGGCCCTGGCCGGCAGGGCACCTAAAGCCTGGCCCCACCCCCTTTTGGCCCCACCCCTTGCACCTGCTGAGGGTGCGGTAGGCGGGGCTGGCACAGGGGCCGGCAAAGGTTGCTGACCCCTGCCCTATTGTCTTTAACAGAGTTCCAAAGTTGGAACAGGAAATTAAAATTGCTCCATTCTTTCTTTTCCATGTATGAAGGATTCTCCATGTCTGTTCCCCACCCTTGAGGCCTTACATCATGGTTATTGGTTTCTGGCTGTGAAGAAGGCTAGATGTCACTTTCTGCTTTTTCATCTTCCTTTCTCTTGTCTATTTTGCCACGGCTATTTCCTCTCTCCTCCACACTAAAGAGCTCTGCTGTGAGATTAAAAAAATCTCTCAAAATGTTACAAATACTACCCCATCCAGAAAACATGCAAATGTGGGAAAGCAAGTAGGTTTGCTTCTAAAATTCTTGCAACCGTAATACTATGGACAAGTCAAGACAAGTGACATGCTAGCACCCTTCCTCTTGGACTAGCGAGTGTTGAAACAGACTCCTTTACGACTTTGCACTGATGATCTTAGTGTAAAATTTGTATTAGCTATTTGCAGTAACTGGAATGTTCAAAAGAGCTTAAAGTAGTTATACTCTTAAACTCCTTTGCAAATCCCAGCCCAATACTTTTTATCATAATTCGTTCCATTTGAAACCAGATGTAGCTGTGTATGTATAATAGATATCGTTTGGCATTTCCTTTCAGTACCATGTACATAGCTAATCTGACTTTCTTTTCTTAGGATGTCAATGAAGTTTATGCAGGAGACATATGTGCATTGTTTGGAATTGATTGTGCTAGTGGGGATACGTTCACTGATAAAACCAGTACTAACATTTCCATGGTAAGTACAACTTCTTTCATGGTCCTGAACCATTATGCCTTGGGACTTTACCAGGCTTTTATTTTTACAGTGTTTGAACCATTTTTTTTCTGAATTTAAATGCTCGGTGTATTCAGACAAAGGATATCCAATGGAAAATAACTTTCAGAAACATTTTTTATGCCAGTTTGGATTCCTTAAAAAATTGTGCTATATATGTAAGCATGTATATAAGATATTAGACACGCACAATACCAAATGTCACCTCTCAGGAGCATGATTGCATCTTCTTATAAAACATGTTACTGTAATCTAAATAACAGTTTAGAATAATAGGTATAATGTACAATTCTTGTTTCAATATAAATATAAAATTTAGTGTTAAGAACATGGAAGTGAAGCTGTTAAAACCAACTAGAAGAGTCACAGTTCAGAAAAAGTAAGCAACAGTATTAGAATTATTTGTCTGATAATGGTCTTTACAGGAACTAACAGAATAAATTCCAAAGGGGTAGCCGTGTTAGTCTATTGTAGAAAGACAACAGAGTCCTGTGGCACTTTTAAAGACTAACAGATTTATTTATCGCATGAGCTTTTGTGGGAGAAAATCCCACTTCGTCAGACGCTGACGAAGTGGGATTTTCTCCCACGAAAGCTCATGCGATAAATAAATCTGTTAGTCTTTAAAAGTGCCACAGGACTCTGTTGTCTAACAGAATTTAGTAAGACAGTGGGGAAGCAGCTACAGTAGTTTGGAAATATCTGATAAAATAAACTGCTTTGAAGAGAAAGCTGTAAAACTAATGGAAACATGTTGAGGTGGTTTAAGTCGTGTACAATATATAAAATCATGGCTTAAGATTAGAAATCCTTTTTTGATATACACAAAAGAATTGTAACTAGTCAATTTCCTTTACTGTGTTCGAAATCAAGTTAAGTCAGAAGGACTCTTGGTTTCTAATAGATGTCCAGTGGCATCAATGTTTTTGCAGATTTTATAAGGCCATCTCTACACTAGAGAAATTTGTCAACATAATATAGGTTGACTTTCAGTGGCTTGTGTCCACACTGCTATCTTTGGGTCGGTGGAGTGCGTCCTGACTAGGAACACCTCCACCAACTTAAGGGGCAGTGTCGGGGAAGCTATGAGAGCCATTTCTCAGCTCCCTGCAGACTCCTGTGGGTTGCCTCCCCACCTACTGATCCTAGCCAGGGCGCAGAGACTTCCCCATTCCCAGACTGGGAGCATGCAGCCAGGAGCTGAGAGACAGTTTATCAGTTTTCTTCACATTGCCAGCACTACTGAAACTTGTGTATTTGGTAACTCTTCCTTGTTTCACTTCTGCAGGAATCGATTCACGTCCCTGAACCTGTCATTTCAGTAGCCATAAAACCTTCCAACAAGGTAAGAGCCTATGAATCAAAGTTATAACCAATAATATGAAACTTTCTCCCTATCATTCTACTCATTATTTTACATATATTGATGAAAGTACTCTGGATTTGTCTAGGCTGGGAAAATGAGTGGTGTCTTAAAACATGTTAATGAAGCATTTAACTACATGCTACTCATATTGTTTAGCATATGCATTAAATGCGTTAGCTGGCCATGATTAACTCTAGGGATTTGCCTACATTAGGAAAAAGCTTCCAGCTAAATCAAGATACAAGGTGTTGACATGCATGTTCACTAAGGAGAAGATTGGGGTTAGCGAACCCTGACCCAGTTGTGACCTCTTTTTCTAATCTTGGGGTGTTCCTGCTTTGTGGTATTGCACATGCAGGCACACTTGAAAGAGTTTGGGGAATAAACCCAATTATGAATTTATGCATCTGTTTGGGACATCAACACCATGTACCTCTTATTGGTTTTTCGCCTTCCTCTGTAGCACAGGGCATGGCTCACCTACCTGTGAATTCTCTGTATCTTAAAGTCCTTAAATCATGATTTAAGGAGGTAAATAACTCAGTCATAGATTAGTGGCCTGTTGCTGGAGTGGGTGGGTGAGGTTTTGAGGCCTGCATTTTGCAGGAGGTCAGACTAGATGATTGTACTGGTCCCTTCTGACCGTAGAATCTGAGTCTAACTAGTTAGGGTAAACTTTCCAGGCCCCTCTATTATCTGCTGTTTATAGTATGTTGAATAAAGTGGTTAATTTATTTTGCATGTGTGTAATTTTTGTTTTTAGAATGATTTAGAACATTTTTCAAAAGGCCTGAATCGGTTTACAAGAGAAGATCCTACCTTTAGAGTCCACTTTGACAATGAGAGCAAAGAGACAATTGTTTCTGGAATGGGAGAATTACACTTGGAAATCTATGCTCAGGTGATTATTAAAGCTGAATCTGAGAATCATACAGTTGAGTCTTGGCTGGGGAAAATATTGCTCTTTTCTTTCTGTTCAAGGATATTTTGTAGTTTTGCCGTGCACTTTTAAAAACAGCTGCCTCAATCTGTCACGTAGGTGGGCTAAGTGATTATAGTATATAGGTTCTGATTCTTCAGTTGTGAATCCATATGCTTGTGTGGCACTAATGGGGAGAGCTTGGATAGAAAGTTGTTTTGAGATTTTAAAAAATTTCCCATTGCACATTGGGATGAAAGAGATTCTTTGATATGTGTTACATTAAAAAAAAAAAAAAAAAAAAGGCAGCAACAGCCAATAGTCTGGTAGTTGGAACAGTCACCTAGGATGACTTGGACATAGGTCCAAGTCCAGGGTGTGAATTAGGCAGAATAAGGATTTGACCCAGATCTCCCACATCCCTGGTGAGTGCCTGTAACACACCCACCCTGAATTTGAGAAACCTTGATGAAAGTATCATCAAAACTGATCCTTTCCTATGAAAACATGCATTTTGATAAACTGGCATTTTCCAGTGAAAAACCTTTTAGTGAATTCAAAAATTCCTGACAAACTTTACTAACAGGGCTCTGCAAAAATACATGATTCCACTTGCCTGGATCCAGTGCAGGACTGGGGCCCATAGTTCATAAATGATTTTTGGCTCTTCAAAGTGAAAAGCACTAAACTATTAATGTAAGTAATTATTGGCTGCTTTAAGGTCATGGTTCAGAAAATACCTAGATATAGGTATTTGTATATTTTTTTTTGTCATCTTTACTGGGCATTAATAGATTTAATTGCATGCCTCCTATCAACTTAAAAATCATACTTCAGACTAAAACTTCTTACCTATGAGTACAAACACTATCTAAGATTGCTATAATTAAAATATCAGAAGAGAATTTTCTTCCCTGTTTGTTCATTTTGTATATTTGACAGTCTTTTATTTACAGTGAAGGTCACTATGGTCAATTTCCCCTGTCTAGCAACAGAAAAGAAAAAAGGTTCTAAAATAAAAATATAAAGGAAAGTGGGTTGTGAAAATAATAATTGGCAGGGAAAGCTGAAGTGTATATATAGTGTTACTCCTCTAAAACTACTTGTGACTTTAAAAGATTGACAGCATTTCAAGATGATCATGTCTATTTAACAATTCTGTATAACACTAAATGGATCTAGCCTTATACAGAACATGGAAAAAGATGCTCCTTGTCTTGGACAGCTTCAATCTGAATAAGAATGTTGCTGTTATTGTTTCCTCTGTTGTGGAACTCTTACAGTTCAGAATCCTAAACAGGGATGATATCAGAATGACAATGGACGACACATTGTCTGTTTTTTCAAACCACCTCAATGACTGTGATCAGAGACATTCTGACTAACTTGATACAGTACTACAATTTTTTTTGCTTTCTTTACAGCGAATGGAAAGAGAATATGCTTGTCCTTGTATCATGGGAAAGCCTAAAGTTTCCTTTAGAGAGAGCATAACAGAACCTGTTCTGTAAGTATTCTCCTTACGCAGCATAATACACCAATTTAGCTTATCACTGAAACATTTTATTGTTATTCATCACACCATTTACACTACAGAGAAAAAATACAGGACATCGCTACTGGTTTGTTTGGGCATGAACTAAAATGGAAGGAAGAGAGGATTTCACTGAGTGAGGGAGGTGGCTGTTCATCTCTTCCTCTATCTATGTACTTGTCTGCTTATATAATTTCCCCATCACCATAGCTTATGAGCATCTATTACTGCTGTACTGGATATGAGCTTAGTTGTGCTCTGCGTGTTTTGGCTGACGGCTGTTCTTTATTACTTTAACTCCATGCTGTGGATGCCAAAGAACTTGCATTTGCCAAGGAATAATTTCCTGTGGATAAAAAAAATACACAATGTACTTGAGAAAACTGGAAGGTTTTCTTTTTTAGAACAATATTGAATTAGAATTCTGATTCCTGTTTATAAAACAAAAACAAGTGCAGGATTACAGAAGAAACAAAAACTGCTTTGTACTGCAGTTAGTTGGATAATCCCCTTCAGGACCTTCCTTCCCCATAGATGGTTAAGAAGAGACTTCTGGTATTGGTGACCCCTTTCACACAGAAGGCCTCTGAGTGTAACCCCCTTGCTCTTGTGGGTGCCTGCCCCCGCCCCCATGGGCTGCCCACTCCCTCTTCACTCCAACCCCTGTACAGTGCCCTCTTTGCCCTTAACCCCTGGCTCCCCCTCCCCCTTCTGCGCCTACCTGGGGAAACAGGACAACACAGACTGAGCGGCTGGTATTGCTGTTTGCTCCTACCTTGAAAGCTGCTCCTCCACACACCCCAGGGGGCTGTGTTGGGAGGAGCAAGGAGCAACACCAAGGCTCCCTGCATCGAGTGCACATTCCCCACTTCAGCGGCATACATGGAAGGCAGAGAGCAGCAGCTCCTGATGCTCGCCTCACAGCACGGCCCAGGTGGGGAAAGTGACCTGGATGCAGGGAGCCCTGGTATTGCGTCTTGCTCCCCACCCCCACCGAGGGGTGCAGAGGGATGCTGGGGGTGGTTGTCTGTGTATCACCACTTACCCTCCCTCCCACCCATGTTCCTCCGCCAGGAAGAAGCAGGGAGGCTCACAGCCCCATGCCTGGCCGGGGCTCACGGTTTGAGAACCAGTGGGCCAAGATATGGTATATGGTGTTAATAAGATGCAGTGTGTGTCTGGATGGCGGTATTTGGAATGGGAGGGGACTCTCTTGTTATCTGTAGGTGATTTTACACTGAATTATAGGACCTAAAGCTTTGGTTCTAAAACTCTTCCTGTACATCAAATGCAAATTTATTTTCTTTATTAAAAAAAAAGCTTTACCTGGGACACAGTGCAGTGTAGTAGGATGCTGCCAGGTATAAGATGGTCCCATTTGGAGAACTTAAAGCACTACTGCCAGTGCGATGCCCAGGGTGGATGGGGTTTCCATGGCCTGACCCAGCAGCTCATTGTGAACCTTGCCCTCATGCTGGTTGGGTACAGTGCTAGCCTTTCTCTAGCCCTCCCCCATGTCTCTGGCCATCTTTTTCTAAGCCAAAATTGCTTCAATGCATGAGCACTTTGGTTCTTGCAGCTACAAGTGGAGTGCAGTTAAGCAAACCAGGATGTTTGTGGCTCTTCTTGTTCCTTTCAGCCATGGCTAGAAAGGAGAACTCCTCCACCACGGCAATAATTTCCCCTTAACAGAAAGAGCTAACAGGAGCTGCTTGAAGAACCTCCCCCACCTCACAGGAAGGGCCTAGGAATTTCACCCTTTTCTCTTTAGTTTTTGGACTCAGTTAGAAATATAACCAAATTTGAAAGACAGTAGCTGAAGAATTTAAGATTCCCCAAGGCCCTGACATAAGCAGAGACCCTTCATTAGCTGCCTGCATACAAATGGAGGCAAAGAACTCTGGAGAATGCAGGTAAAAGCAGCCAATCTACTGGTCCAAGCACCAGGGTGAAGGGGAAATACATCACTGTCAAATTGTCTGTGTGGAGGGTTCTAGAAAGACAATTCACAGGTGGTAACCTCATTTCCCCTTTTACTTGACAATGCAACTCTTACCTGTGACACAATATCATGAAGTAGGACCATATAATCAAATTCAATGTACTCATCATTTCTTTTCTGGAACCAACATAGACAAGACAATAAGGATTGAGATTTAAGTTCTCTTTTCAGTAAGAAAAAGTCATTCAGTTGCAATTTGTGGCAATAAATTGTCCGAAATGTTGCAAAAAAAAATGAATAGAACAGATTAAACTTAGTTTTGCTCTATGCTGCACTTCCTTTAGCCACAATAACATCTGAGAAGCGAAACACAAAAGTTTAACTCCACACTGATTGCTCAAACTGCCCTGTTTACAAAGTCGGGCGTAACTAATACAATGTTCTCTTTCAAGGGGAACACTGGTTTTATGTTTCAAAACAACTTAGGAGTTTTCATGTTGACTCCTTTTCATTTACTTACGTTACCATGGAGATTCTTTGCTGTGTGTTTTTATATTTTTATGACTGACTAATTTAAGGTTTGGACAAAGAAACCGAGTAGAACAATTGATCATTTAAGGAAACCCAAAGTTATACAAGGAAAGCTAGTACTTACCTTAAGGAATGCAAATTTTGCTATAAAAATGCCTGATTAGAGAAACTAGCATTGGCAACTGGTTGGATTAGTCCTCCAACTGCTGGTATTGCTGCTCATAATGTAATGGGGGGAGAGGAAGACCCCTATGCCAGATTGAATCCCATTGAAGCTAATTCTGTTTCTCTTAGTACTAAATGCTATTGTTACACATCTTGTTTTAGCGTAGCTAATATTTGCACGTGCCCTTCTCCAGCCAACTGAGGCATTTAATCACTCTGTCCGTAATTTGTGAATGTTTCAAGGTCAGATCTGATCTGAAGGGTGTTTGAATTCAGAGAAATTGTACCCATTTGCACAAATGATGGATTTAGGTATTTTGAGCTTCACCATACAGGGACATGAAAAGATGGTTCCCTTGGCGTGGGAGGGGCGTAGAGGAAGCAGAGGGGTACGCAGTCTCCCAACTCCAGGAATCTGTGAGAAAGGGAACACCCACACACAGGTTTCTGCAGTTCCCTGGGAAGTGGGAAATGATATTTGGTCCTGGCATTCCACACAGTCAATAAGGATCTTTTCTGCTTGCAAGGAGGGACAACAGGGCCCATGCCTCCTTATTACTCCTGTGCAGATGTGGTTTTGCTCCCAATAACAGTGACTGGAGTGGGATTTTTCAAAAGTGCCTAAGTAAGTTAGGAGCAAAGTCCCACTTATTTCAAGATCTGGAGTCTGTAAAGTGTGCTAAGAAGCAAAATAACTTATAAACTAAATTATGTTAACAGGATGAGGCATGCAAATGATTGCAGGAAGTTTGGCCATGGTAACCTATTATAAGACATGGGTGCGGACAGCAAAAGACACAAACATTGGTAAAAGGAATGCCCAGGTTTCACTTTTAACACACGTTAATGTGAAAAGCACAATTAGCACAGATCGTCATCTCATTTAAGTGTTAGTGTAACTGCTTTTCTCTGTTCTAAAATTCACCTGGCTTGCTGCAGTTATTTTAAAATCCATTGTTCATATATGATCCATTCCTGCTTCAAGCCAGCCATCAGAGGGAGCGAAAGCTAATTAACAGATTCAGTTCCTAGTATGATATGGATACCACTGAAGATAACAGTGATGATGCTCAGGTGATTACTCTTTATCCCCATTCTGTGAGTGTCTTCCTTTCAATTTTCTAAAGTTTTTCATTGCTAAAGTGAGTTTGACTCTGTGTTCCTTTCACACACATAGCCTGAGCTGAAACAATGAGAGTCCTGTGGCACCTTAAGACTAACAAATTTCATCTGATAAAGTGGGTTGGAGCTAATGATAGCTTATGCATGAAGAAATTTGTTAGTCTTTAAGGTGCCACAGGACTCTAGTTGTTTTTGCTGCATACAGGCTAATAAGGCTACCCCTCTGAACCTTAGCTGAGTTAGAGGGACATATTGAAGGCCCAAGAGTGAGTCTGACAGTCTAGTGTAAATAACTAAGGACCCATCATACAACAGCATGATCCCTCAATGATAGGCCAGTTGTGATTATTCTGAATGTCAGGCCCTAGTCTGTATTTCAGTGTCCAGGCTTAATGTGTTTTGAATTTTAAATTGACTGTGTCCCTTTCAAAGTTATTCTTGTCCCACAGTAAAAGCAAAAAAAAAATTCATATTCCTTCCCAGCAAGTTGATAATAGAAAAAGAGAGAGAGCCAACAGAACTCCACTGGCCTAAACATAATCTATGGTTTTCGTAAAGAAACTTGTACTCTGACAAGTTGAATGAAGTTTCTCTCTGGTAAGAAATCGATAGGGCTTGTTGGCTGTGACAGATCAGTTTCTTTTGATTGACTTGAAAAGCTATAGTTTGCTTTGGCAGCCACAGATCATGTACTTCTGAACAGTTTATGGCACAACCAGACCAGTTCAACAATAAGAGATTTTCAGTGGACAGTAAGAATAATAAGGATAAAACATGAAATAACATGCATATTTTGGCCCTTACCTTAGTGTCCATCATCTGGTTTTTCCTACATTTTATTTTCTTGTCAAACTTAATCAGTGATACAACAGAGTCCTGTGGCACTTTTAAAGACTAACAGATTTATTTATCGCATGAGCTTTTGTGGGAGAAAATCCCACTTCGTCAGATGCTCCCATCTTCAAAGCGTCCGACGAAGTGGGATTTTCTCCCACGAAAGCTCATGCGATAAATAAATCTGTTAGTTTTTAAAAGGGCCACAGGACTCTGTTGTTTTTCTACAATAGACTAACACGGCTACCCCTTTTGGAAATTAATCAGTGATGACCATACAAGTATAATACTGGGAACATTAACTAGCTAATAATGTATTGCTTTAGCTAGCTGGCTGGCTGTTTCTGCAGCAGAAGTAAATATAATATGAATCATATTAATAATGGCCCTCTTTCAATTTTATGGGTTTAAGAGAGAATTCAGAGGGCATTTCCACTAGGTAGATCTTTCAAGGTATGGCCTTAAGCAGCTTGGCTGTTCCTTTAAGACCCATGTGCTTTAGTGAAATGGAACATACAGAACTAGTAAAAGAAAATATGTCAAAAGCAAGGTTAAAAAAAAATTAATATTTGGGCGCATAAAATTAAGAATTAAACTGAGACTTAATTCCTTCCTTAAATATCCTTTTAGGTAAATGAACAGCAGTTGAAGACTGGAGTGTTAGAAACCAGTAGAAAAATAGGTGGGTTTTGTTGTTACTGGAGTTGCAATGCAGCCCACTATTATTTGTCCAGGCTCAGATAACACAGAGATGTCACAGTATTACCGTGACCTACTGTGAGATTACAGTGTAGGCTGAAAGATAAAGGAGAGTATTTTGATATTGTGCAGATGTAAGAATATTATAAACTGGACCTACAGAGAATATAAATGAAGGGAAGAAAAGTAATAGGAATCCCTAATCAAATGGAGGGATCAGACCACAGATAAACTATCAAAAGATTTATAACTAATACACTTGAAATACTGTTGTCACCAAGAATCTGCAGGAACTGAATGAGAAATGGAGCAAAATTCTGTTAATGAATAGAAGATCTAGAAGAATACTAGGTCATCAAGTAAAAGCTTTGTTCTACTCGAGAAGAAAAATATTTACTTGGTTAAAAGTGCAACAGCCCAAGAAATTCAGAGGAATAGTTTAATATAGAAATCCTTTTAATGACTTTTGCTTTGACTCAGTCTAGGGGTATGCATCTCACAAGAGGGTATAGATCTCAGGTGTAAGTTGGGATGTGCCATAAAGCATTTCCTCTGGCAAACTAGCTATGGGCTTTTATGGGGGGGATGAGAGGTGGCCAGATTTGCTGCTTTATTGATGCTCTTCTTGATATGATCTCTAACTGCATCCACTGTGTGTATGCTCCTGTTATACAGTCTATAAAACAGGCAATCATATGACCATGGATGAATTCAGTAATGGGACCCCTGAATATTAAATTCCAGAAATACTTTGTACTCATACCATGATGATTGTGGCATAAATACCTACACAGAGCAAGTAGTCCTGTTGTTCAGTGTCCTGAATTATTTGTTAGGTATTGATATCTAAATGCATATTGGCTTAGTGAGATATCAGTGGTACTGAGGTGGAAAGGATAGGATAAGGAATAGATCAGTCAATATGTATCTATTTCAGACTGCTAGCTAATATCCTAATCATGATAGGACATTGCCTACCCACTGGTGTGAATGGTGGCAAAGAACCCATTTAAAATCTTGATAATGTCCAAATCTCAGTCGGATTCACAGAACCTGTTCCATGGTAGACCTTAAATCTGAATGTATTACTCCAGCAATCAATAGTGTTAACGCTAGCATATCCTTACATAGCATCTGCTCTGAATTTATTACTTATTATTATCCCACTGCATTGGCTAGTGCATTACTTACCACCTGCCTGACGTTTCTGATTTGTATCAAGTTGTATAATGTGTTTTCAGTGGAGTTCTGCCATATTATGTAACCACAGGCAATCCGGGCTAGATGGCTGATGGGCTCCATTTCTGGGGACATGTTGCCATAATTATCTGAGAACCAAAGCAAATAATCTGTATTGAATGTGTGAAAATTTGACCAATTGAAACTCATTCAATCTCAATCTAATGGGTAGGGCACCGGACTAAGTGTCAGGAGACCTGGCTTTTATTCCTGGCTCTGCCACAGACTTACTGTGTGAACTTGGGAAAGGACTGCCTTACCTTCTTCTCAATATTTGACCTTTTTATGCAGATTGTAAGCTTTTCATGATAGGGACTATCTCTGCAGTTCTGAGACAGCAGGGGAGTCTTAAAAGGGAGATACATAACCCCAGAAATATCTGGGCCTTGTTCCCTGCAAACTGAGCAGGGATTATTTCAGGATAATTAGAAGCACCTGAGACCAATAAGGGCCCATCTAGTGTCCTGAAAAAAAACCTTTGCTGCAGCCAGTGGGGACTGGAGAGTAAGGAGAGCTAACAGTAGTGTGTGCAAGGAGTTTTGTAGTTAAGCAGAGAAGTCAGACCAGAGCCACAAGAAAGGTAAGAGAAAAAAGGAGGAAATAATCCAGAGGAAAGAAGCACAGTTTCTAGCAATGTCAGCAGTGCATAGCTGCTATTCATA
The DNA here is from genome assembly GCA_007922175.1 of Pelusios castaneus. NCBI lineage: Eukaryota > Metazoa > Chordata > Testudines > Pelomedusidae > Pelusios > Pelusios castaneus. Next base: position 1,221,310 of record ML685816.1, read on the forward strand.
GGACCCCTGGAGTAGAGGGTGGGTCCCTCTGCCCAGAGACAGAGGCAACTGTCTCCATAGGCGAGCAAACTGCAGGACCCACCATAGCAGAGCAAACAATTTGCCACTCAGTGTATAAGGACAGAGCCTTGCACAATGAGGACCTTGTCTTCATTGTGGCCTCTAGTAGCTATTGCAATACTAACAACAGTAATGAGCCAGATGTTTTTAAAGCAAAGCTGTTAGCCTAGTAAGTATTCAGGGAAAGAGCAATTTTTAAAAAAAAATTTGAGTCGAACCCTGCACATTCAAAACAAATGAATGTTTGCTGCTGCTGTGATTGACACAGTTCGTTGAATGAAGAAGGTGAACATTCCTGCCACAATCCCTTCCCCTCAGGTTCATACCTGGAATATTTTGTGCAACCAATGGTTCTTGAAGGCTCTTGATTTTATTGTAAAATTCGTTATCTGCTTCATCTGTGTTCTTCCCAAGTTCCCCTTCCACTGTAAAATGCACTTGCGGTGCAGTGTGTTGATTGCCCAGATGATAAAGAACTTCAGCTGTGCAGTTAATGGCATCATCCTGTTACAGAAATAGTTGCCTAGATTTGATTCATTTTTAATAAATGTGAAAGAGACAGTCCCCACAATGCATCTGTTTTATGTATCAGCTATTTTCTTTGATAATCTGTGAGGGTGTGCAGACTATCTTTAAGACTAAAGCAGGGTCTAAATCTTAATTACCTTAAAATAGAGCCACATACTTTCTGTGTACTTTATATAGAATATGTCAAAGCTATACATTTAGTGCTGGTATATCAGTTTGACACAGTATTGTGCTTCTGTTTAGCTAGAGAAATATATTCAAAGAATATCTGTAAATTGAAGCTGTTATCTGGGTGACAGTGAATGACACTAAGACATGCTTGTTTTTAATATGCTAATTGCCTCTCTCAACCAATGACCATCCCATAGTAGTAGACAGCAGAAAGTGACTTTTCAGGGCTCTCATGGTGTAGAAACTGGTTGGTTTGGGGGTTTTGGTTTTTTTTGGTTAAATCCAGTCCTATGGCCTGATGTAGCAATGAAGGGAGCTCTGAAATTTGTGTATTGTGCTCCAGTTTTAAAACCAGATCACTTTCAAACTATTAGTGATAATGTCTGGAGACCACAACAGAGAGCAGGTCCCCATTATGCTAAGTGCTGTCTACATGTATAATTAAAAGATGGTTCTTGTCCTGAGAATCCACAATCCAAGCAAATAAAGCAGAACTCACCTTGTGGAGGATCTCTTCTATTGAAAATTTCAGGTGGTATTTATGCCCAACACCAGGAACATCCTAAAATGAGGAAATACTTTTTTAAAAGTTCAACTGCTCCGTCTTTAATCCTCCTTATGTCTGTGGATTCTGGAGTTTGTTCGGGTTATTCCTGTAAAGCAGAGGTCGGCAATCTTTACTGGGCCCTGTGCCAGCCCCGCCCACCCTCAGGAGGTGCCAGGGGCGGGGCCAGGGACTCCTTCTCCCTGCTGTCCCCGCCCTCATGCACAGGGTTCCTGTCCTCTCCTCAGCGGGGGTGCAGGGCTAGCAGGGAACAGGAGCCCCGCATGCTATGGTGTCATTTCCTTGCTGGCTGTGGTTCCCCAGCAGGGCCTCAAGCCACAGCACGCGGCTCTTGTGGCCACAGGCCCCGCTGAGGGGCAGGGCCAGCGGGGGGAGCCTGAGCAGCGTCGCGTGCCACTCAGGATCTTGGCACGCAGGCCAGGCCCCGGGTTGCCGACCCCTGCTATAAAGTATGACGATGCACAGGGACCCTCTGTACAGTATAGATCTAAGCTTTACTAGTCTTACGTACATGTTACCAGATTTAAAGGTTAGTCATTAATACAAAGCATCAGCGTGCCTGGTGTTACATTTGGTTAGTTATCCATGGTCCTGTTTATTTAAAGTCCAGTTGGGTGAAATACATCTTGTGCAGGGGATACCGCACAGGGTCTCCTATACCACATAAAACCCATTCTTACAACTCTTAAGCACTATGGTATTACACATAATAGCCTTGTGTAGGCCTTGTGCATTGGATGACTTTTCACCCTCCAGGAATTAACTGTATATGGTGTTGAGTATTTGAGCCGTAAACTGAATACAATAGAGTATCATTGATAGACTTTTATCCTCAAGACTAAGATAACTGTTTAAGTTGTGCTCTGGAGGACGATACAGTCTCAAGTCAATGCCAGCTTCATGCAGAGAGAGCCACAGTTGTTGTGATAGTAACAATATCTTCCCAGCCAAGCCACTTTAAATGAGCTGATGGGTGGAAAGGAGGTAACTGACTCCTTGGCCAATACAGACAGAGCCTAAAGTCTTACCAGGATTCTAGAAGCTGCAGTGTCGGGGGTACAGTATTACACAGTAGTCCTTTCCTGCTCCCCAACTCTCTTAAACACCTTTCATACTAGCACTGGAGGTGGAATCAAATTGTGTTCTAAACTGTGCCGCTTCCTTGGGCACTAACAAGGCTCCTGGTGTAACACGCCTACACTGCAAAGCTAAATCCTGTTTCAATCACATTAGGAAGTGTTAAATTGCAGAATAGGTTTGCAAGAATTACCACCTCCATGTTATGGGTGATTTATTTGCAGGTTTGACTTGATATAAAATGCTGTCTTGGGGGAGGGCGGTGCAGATAGGACAGCCTTATCTCCAAATTTCAGAACTACAAAAAAGGAAATGGGCACAAGCTGATTATTATTCTTCAGCCTGTGCCACAAATGGGGACAAAGCCATTTAAGACATCTCTGAGCAACTGTTGCATGGGACAATTGAGCAGATCAGTCCAAGCCCATATATGTAAGAATGAAGAAAAAGTTGGAAGCTGTAACAAACAGGTTTATTAACTTAGCACTTACACATTACTCCATTTTCAAAATGCTCAGTTGACTAATCCTCAGTACCTTCCTGTAGAGAATTGTCTCCATGTTAAGTCACTTGCCCAAAGGGAACACCATTATCCAGTAGCAGTGGAGATTAGAACAGAGCAGCTCCTGACTTCACCCAGACCTGTGCTCAGTCCAGTAGACAGTTCAGCCTGTTTATCATGCAGATTTTTTTAAAATGAAAGCTGAGACTTCTGTAACAGCAGGAACTGGGGCTTCAGGCAAAACACCCCATTCTACCAATACTCAGGAGGCTGGGCAACACTATATTTTACTGTGTGGACAGATTTTTTTTAAGCTATAGCAGAGAACCATATTTAAGCCTAAATCTTCCTGTATTCAAACTCGGTCCTGTGTGGGAATAATATTTTAACCTTCAAACAAACAAGGGGTCCTGTGGTGCTTTTAAGGACTAACCCATTTATTTTTCACATGAGCTTTCCTGGGTGAAGTCCCCCTTTGCCAGTGGGTTGTCACCTACGAAAGCTCCTGTGAAAAAGAAATTAGTCTGAACAAGTGCCCCAGGACTCGTTTGTTTTGCTGCACTAGACTAACCCCGCCCCTCCCCTGGAAGATGAAGCCTGGATGGTTTAAAGATGACAGACGGGACTAAAGGCGGCCATAACGTGGCTGTTTTGTACCTTGGATTTCGCTGGGCGGTGAAAACTCGGTTACAGCAGCTCGGTGCGCCGCCGGGCTGGGGAAGAGGAGCGGCCCGGGCCCGGGCTGTGTACTTCGTGCACTGAGCAGGGGAGAGGAGGCGGGAGGGGCTCTGTGCAACCCCTGCCTTCCACTAAAGCCGGCCCGGGCTGTGTCCCGCCCACTGCCCCGCTGGGGTTAGCTCGTGTCTCGCACTCACCTCCCTGCGGGCTTTGCTCACCGCCTGCACCATGAAGACCCTGTGGGGGCTGCCGTGCTGGTAGTTGATGTAGTTCTGGGCGACGGCGGCTGCCCTCGTGGCCGGGTAGTGGGTCGGGGGGATCTCCATGGCGCGAGCGCACAGGCCGGCCGGGATCCTGCAGGGCGCGGCGGCTGCCTGGGGGAGCGCGTCCGTGTGCAACCGGCAGCCGCAGCAGGAACCAGGAAGGAAGCGCTGGGCTGGGCTGGGCGGGCGGGACAGCTGGGAAGCCCGGTGTTTCGGGGCAGCGGGGGCAGGTTTGTTTTACGGTCCCGTTTGCGGGGGAGAGCCAAGAGCCGCCGGCACGAGCTGGTGCGGGGATTGGAGGTTGGTGTGCGAGGCAGCCCCTCTGCAAACTGGCCCCAGTGCCCCCTGCCATGGGGCGGTGATCAGCCGTGTCCCTGCTCCTCTCCTGTGCATGGTTCACACATCGAGCCCCTGCCTTTACATGCTTTGTTAATAATAAATAGTATCTGTTAGATACCGAGTCTCCTCCGGTGTTCACTGCCAGTAGGAGTCTCGGCAGGGAGTCCTGTTGGGGGGCAGAGGGGAACTGCCTGGATCATCCATGCTTAAATAGCTAATGCTTCATGAAACCTACTGTCTTGTTTAGGAACATGTTGCCTGTTTCTCTTTATGCTTTATAAGGGTTATTTGCAGGGTAATTTGATTCCTGACTTCGTAACAAGTTAATCCTCTCCAGGTTTTATTTACTGAGCCGATCATCTCAGGCATTTTTTGACATCCCAGTTTTTGCATTCAGTCCACAAACTGTGATATCACGAAAGAAGAATATGACTTCAAGTGGAGACCGGACAGCAAAAGAAAATGGATTTGGGGGCACAAGTGGGTTCTGATTGCCATGCTAATATCCCCTAAAGGTGTTTGTCAGCTGTGTTTTTGGTTTTTAATTTAGAATATTTTGGGACCTGTGCACCACAGTGGTCTTTAAAGTCGTATCCTGCTGGTTTTTACTCTCTTGTAGAGTGGTGAATCATGCTATTATCATATGGGCCCTTGAATATTCTTGTTTACTGTTTCAATGATTAATAGAAGTGCATAGCCTTTTTGATTATGCATAACTAAACAAGATAAAGGAAAATGACAATATAGAGACATATGTCTTTGGGTATGTGATTAGAGCATAGTTTCTGTGATAAATAACACAGCGTTCTGTCTTTCTAGGTTTGACTATACTCACAAGAAACAGTCTGGTGGGGCAGGCCAGTATGGCAAAGTAATAGGAACTTTGGAGCCTCTGAATTCAGAGAAAAACACGCAATTGGAATTTGAAGATCAAACTGTTGGAACAAACATCCCAAAGCAGTTTATACCTGCCATTGAAAAGGTGACAAGTATTTTCCAATATCTTGTATTTGTGATGTAACAATTGCATGATTCTTAACTTCATCCTATTTTTCTGTCCTCCCTGAAGAGACCACTCCTGCCCCATTGGAGGCAAAGAGAGTTTTACTGTTAATTTAAGACCTAAATGTGGTTTTGCTGTGTTTTGCCCAACTCCTAAGATTTCAAATTGTCCATATAATTGAGAAGCTCTTGTTATTTCTATTACTAAGGACAATATAAACAGCTCAGTTTCCTCATCTTTGGCATGCAGTGTTTAAGACAAGCAAACAAAAAAGAACAAGTTGTTTTTCCTATGTTGTAATAAAACAATCCTAATTCCATTGAGACTGATTTTCTTACATCTCCTTCCCTGAATGTACCTGCTTTTGGCAATATATAACCCAGTAGCAATTTCTGAAAAATATAGTGTGTCTTTGACATATCTGAGATCTTTTTGTCTAGGAAACTCCAATTAAGTAATATTTCCAGAATAATTTCCCAAATGCATCTCATCCATCAGCCTCCACTGTGTCTCCTTGTTTTTATGTGTCTGTATAGTTTAGTACATATAACTTTTAATATTAGAATGTTAATGGCAATGCCTCCATCATAGTATTGCTGTACCATTTTGTGTTGCTGAATCTCTTATTAATTATGCAAACTGAGGTCATTTGCTAACGTTTCTGTTTTGCACTCCTAACTTTGGTTACACAAGAAAAGAAGGATTTTGGTCAACCATTACGTAGAAAAAAATGTATCCTATCAAAAATAAAGGTGCATCTTTACTGTTGCTGTGTAGTTAAGTAAGTCGTGAGGTCCCTTCCAACCCTATTATTCTATGATTCTATTCTATGATTCTGTTCATGGTGCTACTTTAGGTACTACTATCATGGGCAATCTTACAGACACACACACAGACGCACACAGTGCCCTGAATTCCTCAGCTGAGCCTTCTTCCAAAGTGATACCAAACCAAAATCTAAGACAATGCCAGTAAAGAGCTTTTGAACTCTTCTGAGGGAGAAACATTATTTCCTTTACTATGTTATGGTTTTGGGCCATGTTTTTTCTTGTCAAGAAATAGGAATAGCATTCCTAGTTATGATTTATGCTTGCTGTGAAGTGTTCTTTCTGTTAGTGAAAGGCTTGATGCTTAATCTCTGGAGATGATTTTCTGTTCCTTACACACTACTATAAACATTATTCTTTTTTAAGGCTATGTTTTGGAGTGAAGATTGCTAATTTTGAGACACTTCTCCACAGGGATTCCGTGAAGGCTGTGAAAAGGGACCTTTGACAGGTCACAAGATTTCTGGAGTCCGGTTTGTCCTAGAAGATGGTGCACATCACATAGTGGATTCTAATGATATGTCTTTCTTCCGAGCAGGAGAAGGGGCAGTCAGACAAGGTATCGACCAGTTTGAAGATGTGCTGTTTTACGTGTTCATAACTGAATCTTTGTTCAAATTAAATTAAGTTATTGATCTCATTGCTTGATTGCTTGCTTGCTTATTCATACACATTTCCCATTCTGAGGAAGTCTGCCAAATGTAACCTGTGTTGAGTAGTGGATGTGTAAGATTTGTAGACATTCTGAAGTGTCAGTCTCAGGAATGTGATATAACTCCTAAAGCCATATGAAGAAGTCTATGGTTCTTTTTGCATAGATCTTTATGAGACCCACCCCTTCTCTAGGTGTAGATACCCATAAGAGTAAAGATGTTTGAACAGTCTCTCCTGGAATGTCGTGCAGAGTAGGTAGCTGACACAGTGGAAGATTGGTTCTTTTAGTCGTATAAAAATTATGCTTTAAAAATGCTATCATTAGCTAGTGATAAAGACTTTATCAGAATGATTCACAGAACTGAAGAATAGACAGCTCAGAAGCTTCTTCCTAGACGATGGGCCACAGTCTGATCTTATTTGCACTAATGGAACTACATTCAAAATCTGGTCTTGTGTTTCTGCATTTACATCCTTGTTCATGCTCCCTGGATGGCTCCCTCTGGGTTTATATTCAGCACTAACAAAATTAGGTTGTACAGTCATCTCTGAAAGGACATATACTCCAATATTTTAATGCAGAAACAAGAAGAGTCCTGTGACACCTTAAAGGCTAAAGGCTAACCAATTTCTTCAGGCATAAGCTTTCGTGGGCAGAAGCTTTCATGACCCACTTCGTCAGATGCATAAGTTTGTTTGTCTTTAAGGTGTCACATGACTTTTTGTTTTTGCTGTATACAGACTAACACGGCTACTCCTTTGAAATATTCTAATGGTAAATGTAATTTCAATCTCCCTTTATATAAACATTAAAAATTAGAGAGCACATTTGTCAGACCAGCTAGGCTCAGAGTTTGGCAATTTATGAGAAATCAAGGAAGGGTTTCTTCCAGAAATTGATCTTCCAACAATACTAAGAAGCTATTAATTCTAAATAGCACTGGGATTAGAAGGGACGAAAACTTTTCACAGCATTTAAACTCTGTAGAAGTAAAAAAAAACACTTATCATAGGAACCTGCCCTGATCACTCAGTTCCAAGCATTTGTAATTGATTAGATTTAATTTCAAAGTCAAATACATCACTGCTGTGATCTCTGCTAAAATGGGCTTTTGTCTGTTTCATGTACTACAAATTGTGATCATACCTCCTCCCTGTCCCTAAAACTGACAATTTCAAATGCTTGTTGAAGAAATTCTAAACGATGCTGCCAGATCTTTTCTGAATCTATCAATATGAAACAGCAAATAGAAGCCTCTTCTAAGTAAACCTTAGAAAGTATGATCCAGGTGTCAGTGCTCTGTAGGGAGTTGTTAATACTCCATGGAAACAGGAAAGTACATTTTTTTTCTAAGAGCATCTGACATGGTATTTGGCTGAGCCTAAAGTAAATTCATAAGACAAACATGTAAAGGAGAAGCATGCTGAGAATATGGTGTTTTTTCCCCACTCCTAATGCCCATTCAGCAAAATTACCATGTTAATTGTTCAGAGGAGGGAAACTTTACAATTGAATCTGCATAAGCATTTTCTGATGATCTTCCTCTATAGCAGGGGTGCACAACCTTTTTTGGCCAAGGGTCAAATTGCATTTTCTAAGACCACTTGAGGGCCACAAATGCAACGTGGGGAAAGTGGCAGGGGAGGATGTCCCACCACTCGCTCCGCTCCCAGCCTATAAATTGCCCTGAGGGCCACACAGAAATGCGGCCCGGGGGCTGCAGGTTGTGCACCTCTGCTCTATAGTAAATTTAGTTGTATCATGTAAAGACTATAGGGCAATCGTGGCTTCAAAGCACTCTTCTATTAGGAACACTTGCCAGAAAATTCATATTATGGATCCTGTAATGTGCACTGAGTTATGTGAAGTAACTTTATGCCCTCTGAGGTCTGGACATGCTGTTGCATCTTCTATTTTCAGTATTTTATTATTAATTCTCAAGCAACAAGTTATATCAAGCTATCTATATTAGATATATATATGGCTATTATTTGAAAAAAAGAACATGAGTCAAAGGGCATTTTCCATAAAGAATAGATACCCTTATTCATACATGATTATTTTAGAAGCAGGACACATCTGTTGGCACAACAACTCAAGCCTCTAAGTCAAGTATTTTGAGACTAAGGAAATTGAAGGTATGTATGTAGTGCAGTAGTAACTGGGTGAGGTTCTGTGGTCTGCGTTATGGAGCAGGTCATTAGATGATCATAATGATTGCTTCTGGTCTTACAATCCATGATAAAAATAGTGCAAGTACACACTCAGGGAGATTGGAAGTCAAACTATTTGCCTTATGTTTCTTCTCCAGTGGTGTAAGAAATATACTTAGCATTAGTCATGAAAGCCCTTGACATTCTTGTGTGCCTGAATATCAAATGATCACAACCAGGATTCGCCACTAGTTGCTATGATGGTATGTACACAAGCAGAACTAACTGTAGCCTTTCAAAACTGCCATGAAAATCTTGAAGCTCAGATGCAAAATCTGTTTTCTCATCTTTTACAGTCTTGATGATTATAACGGGAAATGAACACATTTACCTGTCACTTTTGGCCATATCCAAAGCCCTTTGAAGTCAGTGGAAAGACTTTCAGTTATTTCAGTGGGCTTTGGATCAAGTCCTGTGGGCTACTGGTTGAACAGAATTTTGCAAGCCTGAGTTAGAAAATTTGTTATAGAATGTTTACTATGTGTGGATGAGGGAAGCATAAGGATATGACTATTCTACTTCATTTTCCTTTTTATCCAGCTTTGGGAAATGCAGTATTGCATATACTTGAGCCCATTATGTCTGTGGAAATTGTAGCACCGATTGAATTCCAAGGAGCGGTGATTGCTGGAATTAATCGCCGTCATGGAGTGATCACAGGACAAGATGGAGTAGAAGGCTATTTCACTCTGTATGCTGACGTATGTGCTATTCAGTGTGCCATTTCCCCTTTCCATGACAGACCTAAAGTGGATTTTCAAGGAACTTTATTTTAAAATATATGCAATTAATTTATGGACAGAAGCAGTTTCTTGTTTCCTTTCCTGAATTATTATTAAGTCAATGGCTGCTTTTTTCTTAGCTCCAAATTTACCCATATTATTCTAAGTAAACAATACCTGAGGGATAAGTGTGACCAGGTGGAAGAAGTTACGTGTCATTGTATAGTAACATGTAGAACAATACTGTTAAAACTATTGTAAATTTATGCTATTTTAGCAAAGCAGTTTCGTGCAGCGGATAGAGCATTAGACTGGGACTTGTTATCTGCTCTGCCATCATATGATCTTGGGTAATTCGCTGTACCCAGCAAATCCCATTTTGAAGACAGGGTATTGATACTTTTCCCCGCTTCGTCTCTTGAGAGGAATAGATAAAAAAATCTCTATAAAGAGGAATTATTCTTCTTCACTGATTGAGAGGGACGCTCAACTTTTTAAAGCTAATAATTACCTTTTCTAATAGAGCAAACTTTAAATAATACATTCTGAAGTCTTTGTTGTTGTTGTTGTTCATTTGTTTTTTAAAAAGAATTTTCCTCTCCTATGTTGTTTACAGAAGTTTTTTTCTTCAAGAGGGAGAGTCTGGCCAACTAACTATACAGTGGAAATAGTGAAACCAAATGTACATAAATTAGTTGAAGAAGCACAGAGTAAACTACCTAAAAAATAGAAATTTTTTTCCACTAACTTCTTCCAGTTATAGAAAGCTGTAATGTTACAAATAACAACTGCAGATTTTCAGGCAAATGAGGTTTTTTTTCAAGCTGGCTAGTGTCCCTTTTTACATTCAATTGTCTTGCTAGTGTAGGTAAAAGGTATTTTCTTAACAGTTGTAGGAGGATAAAACACCTCAGCATAACTCCTTATCTCTGGTTGCCTTGTCATTAATTTCCATCCCCTCCCTCCCAAAAACCAGCTTTTAACCCCCTTGGCAATACTTTATCTCCATCAATAGCTTTGTCTATATGAGGAAAAATAATCCATTGCTGACAATGAGTGTCAACAAAGTGTGCAGATGAATCACTTCTGAACATGGCTTAAATAAGAATGTGGCTGAGGACAAACGCTTTTCAGAGCTGTTTCAGAAACTGTGACTAAAACCTGCAGCCCTGAGATACTTCCAACTTTGGGACCTCTTGTGTAGTGGCGCAGAGTACTGAGGTTATGCCATTAAGCTAGTGAGATGTCCTTAAACTGAGAATGTCCTTGTTTTCCTGCTGAGCATATTGAAAATTAATGCTTTGAAATAAACACCATTTATAAAAGCATATAATAAAATAAGTATTAAATGCAAAGCATAATTTCCAAGTGTTTCCAAAAAAGTGGCTTTTTTGATGTCATAGTAAAGATTATGAGAATGGGACCTTTAATCCAAAATTACATAGAAAAATTCCTTGCTTATACAACAATAATATGAATAATACAATTAAAATTGGATTTCAGGTGCCCCTGAATGATATGTTTGGGTATGCCACAGAACTGAGATCCTCCACAGAGGTAAGTCAGCAAATAAACTTTGGATACTTTTTGTTGACGTGTATTAGATTTACCAAAAAAGTGTATGAGTATGCGCTATCAGTGGGTCACAGTGGTGACAGCAACGATAGAAGAGAGAATCCAAATAGTTAGGGAATACAATCATAGTGTAAACATGTAGCTAGATAGATAATGTAGTTTATTCAAGAGTACTCAACTTCATTAATTTCTACGGCACTCAGAAGCTGTAGAAGTGTTGCTTTAGAACCGGGCTCGACAAAACCTGGGCGCCAGGTCGCCATGGTGACCGGGATTTGTACTCTGGCTCCTAGCTCCTCTGTGGAAATGCAGCAGAGGAGCAACCTCTGACAACCAAATATAAAATTGCTGGCGGCTAGCTGGGAGCCAGTTTTGTTGAGCCCTGCTTTAGAACAAAAATGATACAGATACCTGCAACGAATTATTTATAATCTCATGTTAAACACAATGATTGCGACTGAGAATAATAATTGGTAGAGAGGGAATGAAGTTAGCGAAGATGTGGATTATGGCAAAGTGATTGTACAGTTACTCATTTTGAGCACATGCACATTTTGGTGGTCTCTAGTGTGTTTTTTAATTACTATTGGCACACTTTGGATCAAAACAAAAGAAAGAATCTTAAATAGTAGTTTAAATTAAGACGAGTAGAGGGATAGAAGAACAGAGTTAGGGGGAAGTTTTACTCAAGGAAAAAGATACAGAGGTGGAAGCAAATTGCACTGCCTCACATCAGGCTACAGGTGTAAAGGCTTAATCATATAAATGGCCAGTCCCCCAGGGTGTCCAATTCACTGTGCAGGTTCATTGAGACTTGAAATCATGTTCTGTGTAGCAGTGGTTTTCAAACAATGGGTTTCGGTGCCCCCTGCTGCTGCTGCCGAAAGACCAGAATGCCAAAGATGTAATTGTTGGGTTGCGGGCATAAATTATTTTTTTCAACTGGGCTCCAAGGAAAAAAGTTTGAAAACCACCGCTCGTCCATAGCATATTGTGGCAATATCTAACTTGATACCGTTCTGGAGATGGGCTTCACGGTTAATGGAGACCAAGCCTTTTAAAAGGAGACACCTTCCCAGCTTATCCAAATTTAGAAAGGCCTGTGCCAATTGGTTTGTCTGGATCAATAGCCATTTTCACAGAAAACAATACAATCTGCTGGCAATTGTATCCAATAATTAATAGTGGTAGTAGCTCTGTGAGGCAGTGCCTGCTAAACAGTTTAGAAAGAGGAGTGAAAGACTTAGATTCTGGTATGATGCATTTGTATTTGAAATGGTTCTCATCCAAGGAAGATACATTCTTGCCAGAGTTTCATTGCATGTAAACTTCCTGTAACATTATGTTCTCTTAACAATAATTAATAATTTTAGAAACTTTAAATGTTTACAAATTGGCTGATATTCAAAGTTCAGATTTTTCAAGTTCTAGAAGATGGGGATTTTTGTTCTAAGCAAAAAATGTTGTTGTTGTGGGATGGCTGAAATAAAAGGCCAGATATTCAGTTGACGTGACAACACCATAGTTATTTTGAAGTCAGTGGCACTATGCTAACTTATATCAACTGAGATTCTGGCCCAAAGTTTTCAGCTTGTTAGACTGTACCAGGGTCAGCAACCTAAAAGATAAGAGCCATTTTAATGAATTCCTTGAATAACCCAAGTGTTTAGAAAGTCACAATGGGTGTAGCCTCCGGGGGGAAGCGGCAGGGGAGAGAGCTGGGAGCTTGGCCAGGGCGCCTGCCGCCAGCCACCCTGGCGGGGTGGGGGGGAACCTGGAACCAGGAGCAGGAGGCCTGGTGGCTGGAGGGTAGAGCAAGGAGCCAAAGAGCTGCAGACCAAAGAGTCTAGACCCCTGGACTATATGGCAAATGTACAGGTATTGCTTCCTTTATGGAAGAGAGTCAGGTAGAGGTACCATAGAGTACCGAGAGAAACAAAGCAACATATTCCATATCTGCATGAAGAGCCTAATCTTTCTAGGGCACTTTTTCATTCAGAAAGGAACGGAGGGTATTCTGAACAAACAATTAATTGGGGCAGTATTGCCGGGGCTGAAGTTTGGAAAAGACAAATATCTCGAATCAACTTTCTGCCATTTTTTTTCTCCCAATGAAGTTCTGTGCAGCCCTGGTTCAGGAAACATCCCTCTTCCATTGAAGTCAGTGGGATTTATGCTGTGCATAAATCCATCCTTATCCTGGATGTGCTTCAGCATTATCCAAAAAAGTTTGTTTTTTTTAAAAAAAATAGAGCTAATAGAATATTGTTCCTTGGGCAATTGCACTGTGTGCCCAGGATACAGGGTATCAGAAAAAGGGAATATGGAGAAAGGGTAGGGCAAGTGGTAATGGAGATGAATACAGCCTCTTTTGAACTCCGGATCCACTGGTATGTTGTGCAGAAACCTACTCTTGCCTACACAGCTGGAGTCATTGCCCCCAGCAGGTGTTGCTTCCAAACACAAGTCTGGTAGGGAGACAGGACGACACTTCCATATTGTCAGCACAATATGTTTGTAGATAGGTGGGCCTTTGTGTATATCTTCTACAAAAGACAGATAAGAAATATTCAAACATTGAAAATGAGTATCTAACTTCTGAGACCTCCTAAATACTTCCTATGATTTTTCATATGCTTTTGGAAAAAATTTCTTCACTAATCTTATGACAAGATAAGGCATGAATTTAACACTCTTTAGTGTCTATCAGAATGGAAAAGCTTGGACATATAAGCTACTTTCCAAATTCAATAAGCTACTTTCCATGTCCAAAATGTTACCCATTTTGAATATCTGTGCAGATAATGGAGATCTTCGTTTGCTGAAGTGCTGCTTTCAATATCTCCCCTCTTTAACAATATGGATTTTTAAGCCTATATGTTTGACTTCATTACTAGTTATTCTTACCTAGTAAGATGTTTTCTGTACATAAATCACTTAAAAATAGCAGCTCAGCATTCTCTGTTACATGCAATGCTTCTAGATGTGAGGCGTTGAGTGGGTCTTTATTAACATCAGCAATACCTTTTTCCAAAAGAAAGAAAAAAGAAGCAAAATAATAGCCCAGTGATGGCCGATTGGTTGTTATAAAACTATTTGTCTTGGCTCCTTTCCGAGAAAAACATATGTATGTGAAATAAATCTTGTCTTACATTACTATATGCTTCACTGTGTGGCTTTGCACACTTTTTCTGGTGGTTATTACTGCACACTGCTTTGCAGAATACTGTGAAATGTTACTGGTGGGTGGGTGGGTGGGTGGGTGTGTGTGTGTGTGTGTGTGTGTGTGTGTGTGTGTGTGTGTGTGTGTGTGTTTGTTTGTTTGTTTGTTTGTTTGTTTGTTTGTTTTTACAATGTCCCTAAACTTTGATATTTTTTCCCCCCTTCAGGGAAAGGGTGAATATACAATGGAATACACTAGATACCAGCCATGTTTGCCTAGTACTCAAGAAGAACTAATTCACAAATACCTAGAAGCAACAGGACAACTTCCCTTGAAAAAGGGAAAGGCCAAGACCTGACTCTCTTCCTCCTCCTGGGTGTTAATTAGTAGCTTTTCACAATCTTCTGACAGACTTTCTCCTGCAAAGCTCTGTAACCTTAGTTACTCAACACATCCAGTGTGAATGGATGAATTCAGACTGTATCAGGACTTGATCTTTATTAAAAGCTCCTTCCTTTAGGATGCATTCAGAAGTTGCCTGGTGATGACGCTAAAATGTTCACATACAAATTCCATTCATTAGTAAAAAAAATCTAAGTTTAATTATCATAATTTGTCTTTGAAGTTTTATTTTAAAGTACTTGTATTAAAATAATGATATGGTAATTATTTTATTTGTTACTTGGGAAAATATGATTTTGTAGCTGAATAGGTTATTGTTCCTCAGTTTTGAATCTTCTCGGATCCTAATTCAGAGGACTAAATTTACATTGCTTGGTAAGCATCAGGTGGATGAATTCTTATCAAACAGAATGAAAATTTACCCTTAAACTGTTCCCAAACAGATCCCTGTGCTTCTGCAAGTCACTCATTTAGCAATATATGTATCAGGAAGGGAACATGGATGCTACTTTTCCTCTGATTCTTGGAGCAAAATTCGAAAATCTTCCAGTCATAAATAATCCGCTAGCCAAGTTCATCTGTCAGTCCAATTTGCTGCTCTAGTGAATTTGAAAAAAATTGGCCAAGACATAAAGATTATACCAGCCTTAAAAAGAATTAAAGCAAACGCCTTTCATAAACTGTAATGTATTATGGATTTAGCTACTATTTCACTTGCTTGCCTATCACCAGGTTCTCTGTCTTTTCAGTGGGATCTTTTTGTGGCTGCAGAACAGACAAAACTAAAATGAAACAAAAGCTTTGTTAATTCTTCCCCAAATCTCACATTCAAGAAATTGGCACCAACAGTGTTTGCCGGAATCAGTATAATTAGTTCCTATCAGGTGAGTGCACAGAGTAAAAATCATTGTATTATAATAGGGTAAGAGAGAGAGGATATTGTTAATGTGTTTTAATTAGAATTTTTATTACCTTAAAGAATAACTTTGATTTTCACACGTATATTTTCCAGAGGGATAGTCATGTTAGTCTAGTTCATCGAAAAAAATGTGTCCTTGTGGTACCTTTAAAGACTAACAAATTTATTTATCACATGAGCTTTTGAGGGTAGAATCCCACTTCATCATACACATGAAATGGAGGTTACAGTATGAAAGGGGAGGTATAAATGCAGAGAAGGGTAAGTCTCAACGTCAGTTCAGAATTATTTAAGCAAACCAAGCAAGCTGTAATATTCAAAAACCAATAGGGGAGCACTTCAACTTCCCTGCACATTCTGTGAAAGACATGTTGGTTACAGTGCTTCAACAGAAAATCTTTAATCAAAGCTTCAAAGGGAAACTGGAGCGTTTAAATTCATATGCAAATTTGACATCATTCGCTTCGGTCTGAATAGAGATTTGAACTGGCTCAGTCATTACAAAAGGTGACCTTTCCTCTTTTAACCTTCCCACCGTCTTATCTGTTATTCCACACTGTTTCAATCCAAACAACTTGCTTGTTTGCTGAAATAATTCTGAACTGACCTTGTGACTTATCCTTCTCTACATTTATACATCCCCTTTCATTCTGTATCCTCCATTTCGTGTGTCTGACAAAGTGGGATTCTACTCATGAAAGCTTAGGCAATAAATAAATTTGTTAGTCTTTTAAAAGTGCCACAGGACTTCTTGTATGGTTTTACATTTGTTCTTCCCTGACCACTGCAACTCCTGCTATTCTTACAACATTTTCTGCAGGTTTCTAGTTAATAGGCAACGCTTGGAGTTCCAGCTCAAAATCAATACAGTGTCTTGCGATGGTATTGCTCACACCATGTCTGGGAGTACTAGCTGGGTAACTTGAATATAGCTGTCGTTTGCTGGAGACCTGCTGTGCGGCTACATGTGTGCAAAGCATTTTCTGTTGTATTCATTTTTGTTGAAGGTAATGATAGAAACTCTGTGCATATTGTAAAGAAAAATTGACTAGGAATGACTATCCTGGGTCTTTGTCCTCACTTTTCTTCTGACAAATTTGCACTTCTCAAAGCAAATTGTTCCAGATTGTTTGCATACGGAGGGAGATGATACTACGTCAATTTTTGCTCTGTCCATATTTTCACAGTTGTGTTCATAACCATGAAGGCTAAGATCATTTTTTCAAAAAATAAAATCTTAGATAATGGAGCACAATTTTGTGTCAAGAAGTAGCTTCTGCAGGAAAAAATCTGTGGCTACAGAACAATGGAATATTCCAGGCTCTTCTTATTAGTTGTGTTTAGTCTAGCTTACGATAAAGAGTGTTTCCAGAAGCTCTGCCTCTGCTGGTCTGCAATCTGTAATGGCCATGGATTTGGAACCAATGTCAAAGATGGAGATTGCTTAGAGTTGCTGAGAATGAAGAATGAATCAGCAGTGTCGTGCAAAATAAAACAATTCTTCAAATTAATGATATTTATTTTACTATAGATAAGTTAACAACTAGAATATAATATTCCCGTTCAAAAAATTTTTTTTAAATTAGTAGACAAATATTTCTCCTATGGAAATGGAAAATTAATTCTTTTCAAGATTTTTATCCAAATATATTAACATTATTCACATTCTGTGTTGCTCTAAGTAACGTAGCGACATAAAACTGGGGTGTGTGCGTGTGCATATAATTTTTGTTACAACATTTTTAGGTAGATATAAAGAATGTGTGATTTCTTTCATTTAAAATTTATTTTTGGTGAAAGTTGAGTAGTTAAAAGGCTTCAAATTCATTGCAATATAATTTCTATAAAAAAGTTATTAAAATACTGATTGGAACTATTAATGCTAAATTTTCTTTTCCCATTTGAATCTTTATATAAAGCCAACATTAATCTGTTTAAAAATTTGCTTATCTCTCATTATAAATTCCACTTGTGGACCCAGATTCAGTTCCAGATCCTTCTCCTGATTCTAACCATTGATTCTCTGACAAGCAGAAGTACTTCACTTTCAGGGGATGATCAGGAGTCCAAATGATACGGATGTGACAGGAAATCATTTCCTGGAGAGCAGACAAAACCAAGGTTATTGCTACTTTGTCATTTCTATTGATAAAAAGAGATTTTAGACAATATATGACTTCATACCTGTGTTGGAATTTCATGTAGCATAACTGAGTAGTCAAAGTCAACCACATCATCTTTACTTATCTGGATGCACACAAAAAAGACACAACGAAGAGTCAGTCCAAATTAGACTAATGTTCAGAAGCAATTCTTTCTGGCAGCATTAGTAAGGCCAGCTGGATATTTACTATGTGCTCTACCTCTTTGATTCACTGTGCTGACATTTCACTCAGCTGTTGCTGGACTTCCCTTCATCCGAGGCTTTGAACTAAGGAACATTCCCAACAATATATCTGTGTGCTTACCTATCACTCCTGTGCCCGTACCTTCTTTTCCTCCTGGAGTAGCATATAACACGCACCTAGTCAAACGCATAGCCTTCGCTGAGACTTTCAGCACTGCTCTTTCTTCCTTTCTTATAGTAGAGGATGTCCTACAATCTCCCCTGAACCCCACACTCATCATCTTCATAATGCAATAGGGTTGCACCATCCTTGAGATCTATCCAGTACAAAGATCCATTGTTCTTGAGTTACTTATAGGAAAACTTTTCTTCCATAGCAAATTAGGTCATGATGGAATATAACCTTGAGAGTTCTGGTAAGAAACGTGTTGTAAAATGAAGCGCTTAGTGTATCCATGAATAGCTGTCATGATGCTAAACATGACTAATCATAAGAATCACCACACTGAGTCAGACTAATGGTACATCTAGCCCATTATCTTCTGACAGATGATAATGGTAGATTTTTAGAGGGAACGAACAAAACAGGCAGTCATCAAGTGGTCCATCCCTTGTCATCCATTCCCAGTTTCCACTAGTCAGAGGCTAGGGACACCCAAAGTGTGGGGTTGCATCCCATACCATCTTGACTAATAGCCATTGATGACCTATCCTCCATGAACTTACTTAATTCTTTTTTGAACCCCATGATAATTTTGGCTTTCACAACATACATTGGCAATGAGTTCCACATGATAACTGTGTTGTGTGAATAAGCACTTCCTTTTTTTGTTGCTTTAAGCCTGCAGCCTATTAATTTCATTGGGTGATCCCTGGTTCTTGTGCTATATGAAGGAGTAAATAACATGTATGCACTTTTGCTATGCCATTCATGGTTTTATAGATCTTTTATCATATTGCTCCCCACCCCAGTTGTCTCTTTTCCCATCCAAAAAATTGCAGTGTTTTAAATCTCTCCTCACATGGAAACTGTTTTATACCCTTAATCATATTTGTTCCTCTTCTCTATTCCATTTCTAATTGAAATATATGTTTTTTGAGATGGGACTACCAGAACTGAATGATTCAAGGTTTGCACATACCAACAATTTATATAGTGACATTATGTTTTCTGTCTTACTATTGATCCTTTTCCTAATGATGCCTGACAGATTTTCAGCTTTTTTGACTGCTGCTGAACATTGAGTGGAGGTTTTCAGAGAACTATCCACCAAAATCTTTGTTGAGTGGTAAATGCTGGTTTAGAACCCACCATTTTGAATGTATAGTTGGGATTATGTTTTCCAATCTGCATTACTTTGCATGTATCAACATAAAATTTCATCTGCTCTTTTTGTTGCCAAGTCACCCAGTTTTGTGAGATCCCTTTGTAATTCTTTGCAGTCTGCTTTCGACTTAACTGTCGAGTCATTTTGTATCATTTGCAGATTTTGCCACCTCACAATTTACCTCTTTTTCCACGTCATTTATGAGCATTTTAAATAGCACTGGTCCTAGTACAGATCCCTGAGGAACACTACTATTTATGTCTTGCCATTCTGAAAACTGATAATTTATTCATACCCTGTTTCCTGACTTTTATCCAGTTACTGATCCACGAGAGGACCTTCCTTTTTATCCCATGATTGATTACTTTGCTTAAGAGCCTTTGGAGAGGGATCTTGTCAAAGGCTTTCTGAAAGTTCAAGTATATGCTGTCCACTCTTGTCCATGTTTGTTGACCCTCTCAAAGAATCCTAATAGATTGATGAGACATGATTTCCCAAAAGCCATGTTGACTCTTCTCCAATAAATCATATTTGTCTCTCTGTCTGTTGTTCTTTGCTATAATTTCTACAATGTACCTGGTACTGAAATTAGATAGGCTTACCGGCTTGTAATTGCTAGGATTGTTTCTGGAGCCTTCAAAATTAGTGTCAGTTCCTTTACCTGGGCAGCTATCTGTAGCTGAAAGCTGACATTAATGAGGAAATTCAACACGGCCTTCAATATGCTGTGCAGCTTTCCAGTGCTTGAGATACTTGTTTTTGAAGATCATAGCATCAAGAATCAAACCAATTATTTTGTGTACCAGGCCTTTGTTATCTCTGCTCTCCTGCACACTGCCAAATCCCGGGTCATGTACTATAGACACTTCAAGGTTCTTGTACAATACCATCAACAGAAGATCTTCCAAATGAAGTAGGATAACTGACACACCAACATTAGTGTTCTGTCACAAGCCACAATCTCCAGCATTGAAGCTATGATCATTTACCACCAACTCCATTGGGCTGGTCATATTCTTTGTATGCCAGAAAATGGACTCCAGAAGCAGGTCATGTTCTAATAAATGAGCCATAGCCAACAGAGGAGGGGTGAGCAAAAAAGTGCTTCAAAGACATCCTCAAAGCCAACATTAAGATGTGTAATATTGAAACAAACTGATTGGAAACCCAATTTATCAACTAACCAAAATGGAAAAGGATCTTTGGCAAGGATTCCAATATTTCAAGATCCAATGGAGACAACAGGAAAATGGAAATGGGAAAGGAGGAAAGAACACACTGCAGCCAGACTCAATCTACATCCGTCCCTTTCATTGGGAAATGTCTGTCACAATGGTGGCAGACAAGATCTGTGGATCTCTGATGGATCTCTTTAGACAGCAATAACTGGCTATCATTTTATGAAAGACAATCATCATCAAACTCCAAAGGATTGCCGCCGCTGCTGCCAACTACATAAAACACTTAACTGGGCCAAAGAAAAGATGACATCTGGTTAACTGGGCCATATGTATAGGAATTTATTTTCTGCCTTGCTTCTTAATAGATTGTATATCTGCTTATTGGGCCCCCAGGCCAGATTAACAGGGCTGGCTGTAAGCTTTTTATTTATTATTAAGAAGAATTAAAATGCAGAAAGAATTTTCAGTGCCTAATCTAATAGAAATTATGAAACTCCACATTAATTCAGTTTAACTTCTATATTTATGAATTGTTTCATAAAATACAGTCTTGAAAGATTTAACTATTTATACTAAGGACTTGTTTACACTGAGATTGTTGCGTCAATCTGCACGGATCGACAGCAGCCAGTGGAGACCTGCTCAATTGATCCTGGAAGTGTTCTCCATATGACACAGTAACTCTCCACCCCACCTCTCAAAAAAGAGTAAAGGTGAGTTGAACTGAGAGCATTTCCATCAGCGCAGCCGAATGAAGATGCCATGGTGAGGGAGGGTAAGTAAATCGATGGGCAATGCACATTCTACAGTACGTAGATTGCATATCTCCCATTGACTCAGTGTAGAATAGGCCTAATACATGAAAAAAAGTGAAGTTACATTGTGGTAAGTGCTTCCTTCAGAGACTTGGACTCTGTTCCCAGCTTCGGAAGCCAGAAAAAAACATCAGAGCAGATTTGGACATTTGAACTTTTGTTTGTGGATGCTTTTTAAAACATTAGTTTGTATGGCCTACAAAGGAATGTTTAACTCTGGGACTGGTTTATATGTTAATTTATATTTTTGTTGCAGCACCACTGTAACTTTACTGTTGGGCAGCTCCAATATTATCTTTGTCCTCCTAAGCCAGAGTTGTCTTGTTTGGTTTTGTTTGTAAGTTTTTGATATTGTGCAGATGTACGTGAGGGAAGCTGTTTTATGTTTAGATATCAAGTCCTGGCTTGCCATTGTCGACAAAATGGAGCTTTGTCAGAGACATTCTGTCGATAAACTGTCACTAGATGATTAGAAAATTCTGGTTGCTGGTGAATTTTATGAGCTGACGGTATTGTTCTTAGGCACTCTGTGTACTGCTAGACTTTAAATAAAATTGATACAAAAAAAAAATCTTACATGTACTAAAATGTGACATGATAATAAGAGGCTGCATTAAACCAATATCATTCATATTTTGATAGCTGAGTAGCTAAAGGTAGGCACATAGAGGCATATTTAGGCACTTTGATACGTAGCCTGCTTTTCAGAGGTGCAATGCACCCATAGCTCCCATTGGTTTGCACAGAAAAACGCTTAGGAACTAACTTGAAAGGGAGTTGCATGTACCAAGTATCACTTGCTGAAATGGCTAAATATAGAGACAGGTGCTTAAGGGTGTGTCTTCATTGCAGAATTAACTTGGCGTTTTTGCCTCTAACCCTCCCCCCTCCATCCACCCGTAAAAACATCACACCTGAGTGTGGTTATGTTTTCAACCTGAGCTAGCTGGCCCTGCTCAAGCTGTAGGTTAAAGCCCAGATGCTGCTTTTGCTTGGGCTGGTAACCTCACTTTGAAATGATGTCAGCTAAAACACTCCCTAATCCTCCAGTGCATTCTCACAGTTTCCTCCATGTGATCAGAAGAAACAACAGTTTCTCCCACAATTCACTGGGAAGGAACCATGGTATCTCAGCTAACTGCAGCACAAAGAACCATGAGACATACCCCAAGAAGTTCTAGTGATACACAATGCAGTGCAGCAGCACCAGTGAGGACACAGTTCCTTGGATATGGCTTTACAGTGTAGCTGATCAAACTTGGGTAAGGTGAACCTCTATGCTCAGAGTTGGATCTGCTTACTTGAGTGAACTGGGCAATGATGACTTACTCCACGTTTTAGAGTCCTAACTCATCAGCCACTGGAGGGTGCTACTGAGAAATTCATCTCCCCATAGTCTGAACACCAAGCTTTTCTTCTGAAAATCAGCCCCTAAGCAACCAGGAGCAAAAACTAAACACTTTGGCTATGTCTACACTTAGAAAGTTGTCGACTTTATTAGGTTGACTTTGTCAACCTTATTAAATCAACTTAGAGGGTCTACACTAGACTCTCTAAGTCGACTGTCTAGGTTGATGGAGAGCCAAGGCTCCCAGGCTAGGGGAACCGCAGCTCCTGGGGACAAGGGGACCCGTGGCTCCCTGCCAGGAAGGAAGCTGCCCAGGTGCAAGATATAGTTGCCTGAGAGCTTGCATGGCAAATATTCAACTGGCATTGTACTTGATCTCAATTAGAAGGCCAAAAGAATACAGGAGTGAGTAAGTTAGTATAAAGTCAGGTTATTACAATGACATGGGATCAAATCCTCACTTTCATACTTAGACCTATGGAAATCAATGGAGATACTCAGTTAAGAGAGGCAAGCAGTATTTGTAGTAATATTTTTTGCATCATTCTTAGACAAAGTAAATCATTTTGATTTGAATATTTTCACTTTGAAAACAGATCTTATACAAATCTTGTTTGCTAGTGACTCAGCTGCTGAAAGCTGGTTTATTGCATATTGTGAGATGATGTGTTAACTTTTGTAATACAGATTTAATTTCAGCTTCACTTACCCACTGCTTCACATGCTTCACTTGTGCCATGAAATAGCCTAAGTTCTCTGTTGACTTTTCCCACATTACGTAACTGCTGCCAGCAACTGCCAAAGCCCACACTGGCTCAAAGGATGGTTCAATATTTCCATAGCTGTCTGAGAAGAGAAGAAAAAGACAGTGATGTAAAAAATGTAATAATTTTATTTTACATCAAACCCACGAAAAGCTACTTGTGCCCTGACACTGGACTACTCCTGGGGAGTAACTTTCCTCAGCGTCTGTTAGGATATTGGATGGGGAAGGTAACACACTAATAATAAACTTACTGTAGTTACAGAAATATGAAAGCAGGGACTGTGCTGGATGGAATTGAGTTCAGCAAGCAACATATCCACCATGAAGAGTAAAATGTGAAACACAATTGTCACAATGATGGAGTTGTAATAAGCTTATCCAGAGTGGATGAGTGACTGAGGCACATGATCACTCTATTTCCAGTATACAAATATTCTGCTAGTCATTCTCCTGTGTGCCTCCTCAGTTGGGGGAACAACAGTGGCCTAAAAGATGCTTGTTACTACTACCTGGTTTCCCTAAATGCAGCTAAAGAGCAGGTTATTTACTGGAGAGTTTTGCACAGAATTATTTGTAATATAATCATACAGATATCTGCAGTCTATCATATCTTCATCCTGCGAGGCACAGCAAATTTTTCCAGGAATGTTGGCCCCTTTTTAAAAGATCTTTGGTTTAAAGCTGCCATTGTCAAAACAAACATCTTTTTAAGAAGTGTGTGCATATTTGCTCGATTTTGTAGTAATTACAAAAACTGCTTAGAACATAATGAAAAGTAATATTGAAAGGGATGTACCAGGAATATCTTTTCCAATGATTGGGTTGGTTTGCTGCCTCATTTTTTTGTAAAAGTTGTAGTCATTGTCTTGGATTTGCTTCTGGTCTTTTGTGTAGGTGCAGTTTATATTAACAGCAGGCCGCGGTTTCCTCTTGAGGTAGAGTACTGTGGCAAGGCAGGTCCCAACGTTTTGCTAAAAAGATAAATATCAAGCCATGAGCTATGATCTTTTGCTCCAAGTCTTTATTTGCATGTTTTAAAGACAAAAAAAAATTCCATTGTCTTAATCACTGAGGCACACTATATATAGTAGGCACATTATGTGAAACTGTATAGGGTTTGTACAGGTTTAGGAGGATTGGGAAAAACACCAATGATTTATCAACTATTGCTTTTCATAGAATCATGGAAACTGGAAGGGACCATGAGAGGTCATCGAGTCCAGTCCCCTGCACTCATGGTAGGACCAAGTACCTTCTTAGACCATTCCTGACAGGTGTTTGTCTAACCTACTCTTAAAAACTTCCATTGATGGAGATTCCACAACCTGCCTAGGCAACTTATTCCAGTGATTAATCACTCTGACAGTTAGGAATTTTTTCCTAATGTCCAACTTAAACCTTCCTTGCAGTAATTTAAGCCCATTGCTTCTTGTCCTATCATTGGCAGTTAAGGAGAACAATTTTTCTCCCTCCTCCTCATGACAACCTTTTTGGTACTTGAAAACTTATCATATCCCCTCTCTGTCTCCTCTTTTCCAGATTAAACAAATCCAGCTCTTTCAATCTTCCCTTGAAGTAAACAGTGTTCAGAACAAATACAATAAGACCTGTCCTGAGCAACAAACAAAAATTAGTTGCTTTACAGAGCTGATCTTCTAGTACAAGGGAGCAAAACTCCATTTGGTTCACTTGGAAATATATTTAAGATAGTTTCTCTCTTTCTCCAGCCAGGAGATTAACTGAAAAGGGAGGCCTTTTGAGTGGGTTTTCACTGTATAATAAATATGGACTCTATTTTTAAAAAGAGCTAGCGATTCCTTTTAAAAATATTTGATTGAAATCATTCTGTATGTTATAGAATTTGCCTGTAATGGAAGACCAGCTGCATACAGTGAAATCAGTAATGAAAAGACCCCTGTAGAGGGTAAGTGCAGTGAGGGTTATAATTTCAACGAATTTGTCAAGAACCTATTCAGATTATGTAGTGTGGACACTGCAGGAGATACATCTGGATAATGAGGGTCATACTGTACCACTGATTTAAAAATCAAATGGGAAGGTTTAACTTAAAAGCTTCATGGCACAATGCAGCTCAAGGTCAGAATTATCCTGCTCAGGCACTGAGCAAAATAAACTCTATGAAGGATCCATTGACAAAAGCCCTGAAATGAGCTCCGTTTTTAGGGGTAAGGACGGTCCTTGGTGGAGGAAGGAACATCTTGCGTTACAAACGTACGTTGCTTTTGTAGTCCTCTGTAGTGAACTGCAGGTAGTACTTATGTCCAATTCCCGGGATAGTCTGGAGGTGAGAGAAACAAGATCTTTATAAAAAGGAAAGTTCAGATTGTATTGTAGCACACATGAGTCTGGCTGTGTAGGTAGGTCAGCATGAAAATATTGACTGATTCTTGCTAAATATGGTATTCAGGTGATAGCACAGAAATCCATACTAATGGCTTTCCCTTGTATGTGGGCACTATGGTGTGATATTAGGGGCAAAACAGTGCTGCATTATGAGGGCAGAGTTTTGCTTGTCCAGACTGAAATTAAAGCCCCTCTGGTACGACTTGACAAAATGAGGGGATAACCTTAGCGCCCTACTGACTATGAGTTTTATAATGTCCAAGGCTGGGAAAAGACTGGCTCCGGCTCCCAGTTATGGAAATGGAAATATTCCCATTGACTTAAACAATAGCAGGGGCTGACCCATAAATGCCTGTTCTATTTGCTTATATTATAATTACCCCAACTAACTCTTTAAGTGATTTGGATAGAAAACATTACAGAGAACGGCACCGTCTGTATTACAAACACCAATGCCCAGAAACTGTTGATAAGACCCTGTTTTTTAAACAAGGACCTTGAACTAGCTTGGCTTTACCACCAATTGAATGGGGTATAATTTGGTTCATATGTTTTAAGAAATCTGTTTGGTTCTCCGTAGGTGTTTCAGAAAATACTCATGTCCCATTTCTAATGGAAGCCAAACTGTGCCCGCTGAGCCAGCTTTAAAAATCAGCGTAGTGGAAAACTAAATTCTCCTCCAATCAATATGTTCAATCTACCAAAACTTAATAGCAGCTCCACTGCCATATGAAAATAAATTCTATTTTAATCCCAGCTGTGAGCAAGGCAAAGCAAATGCGGTCAGGGAGTAAAAATATGGTTTGTTACAGAACAAAATAAGTTACTACTAAGGAAGCTATCCAGCCCAAAGATGTCTGTGCAGCTTCAAAAGAGGCCCAAGTCTGCAAAAGTTTCACTAGCCTACCAGCTTACACAGTTCTGGATTCTGCTCCTTATTCTGAAGGGCCATGGGAAACCAATTTCAAAGTTGAGTCTGCCTTTGTCTTTTCTGTTCCCGGGGACAGTCATGAATGGTCACTGCATTCCCAGTGATGACCTAGAAAACAGGTGTGTTCTTCGTAGGCTGACTTTCAGAGATGGAGAGAGCTTACTGAACAGAGGATTCTCCCCTCCTCATTATACTGAATGCCAAATTCACATGAGTCCCTCTGAATAATAATTAATCAATTGTTGCTAATAATGCTGAGTAGCAAATTAGAATGTGTAAAGACTACTTCCTTCACTTTACCAGAAATGTTATCTAAAAATGTAACCCAGATTTCTGACTGTGGTTTTTCATGTGATAGTTAAGTAGTAGGAGACATGGTCGGCAGAGATAAAGGCTTTAAAAGCATTCCAACACCAGAGTTAAATATGGGCATCAAGCTAATTCACATTGAAAGTGCATTCAGTCAAAGACCTGCCTTCGTAGCAGTCCTGCAACGATTTATATATATGCTTATTTTTATGCACCCAGGAGTACTCTTTTTTACTTCAATGGCCCTCTTACTTATGGTGAATAATGTTAAGCACATGTATAAGTCTTTGCAAAAGCTGGGCCTTAAAAAGATGATGAAGAAACATGCAAGTATGTACACACAGCCCCTTGCCTGGCAGAGCATAATCTCCAAAATTAATTAACCACATAGCTTCCGTATTTTACTGCACAATTAGAAAAAAACAAAACATTTGTCTGAAGATGGTACGGGAACACAATACTGGGCACAGCATCCCATCCCAAAATTTGGAGCTTATATTAAAGAATGTTCTAGAGCCAGGGTAATACGATTCAAGTTTTTGTACTGGATAGACTGATGAAGTCTAGATTTGAAAGAATGAAACACATCTTCGGATCAGTGCTGGAAAGACAAGATAGTATTTTTGAACACAGGCTATGGAAATTCCCTTAATTACATACAGTTTAGTTGTCTGTCATGTCACATGCTGATTTATAAGTGAAGAGTGAGACTATTATCCCCAAAGATGTTACCAGGTAAGATAGTCTAACATCTCATCAGAACTTTCAGATTTAAAAACTCTGACTGAAACAAAAAGATTTAATTCTTGCTGAGTGGACATAACCAGTAACATGACAGATAGCACACAGATTCCAGAGACTTTTGTTAACTGGAAAATGTGAGCATCAAAATTTGAAATGTGGCATTTTTTTATATCTGCTAATCTTGTTGCTATGGTTTAGCATAGCAGCCCTTCATAATAATGATTGCTGACTGAAATTGCTCAGTAAGATTCCTCAGTGGCTCTTTAGAGAAACATTTCAACTAAAAAGCCCAAATTCTGATAAGGTCTGTTTAACCACAGAATATCCTGATACAAAGCGTGCTCAGGCTGCACAGAAGCTAATATTTTAGGGTCAGATTCTGAAAAACGCTATCATGAATAATCTCCTTTTTCCACTCACAGTAGTAAGCACTAAGTCTTTGCAGGAGCTGCTCCTTACTTTGCTAGTCAACTTAGGGCTATTCCAAGACTCCCCCCCTGCTGGGGGGGGGGCACAGGGAGAGCCTGGCATGCCCCCCCCCACAGGGCAGGGCAGAGCCCTGCCCCTATGCCCTGCCAGGGTCCCTGTCCCCCTTTGCCTCATTGTACCCATGTATAATGGGGCAAAGGCTGAGTCCCCTGGCACTGGGCAAGGGGTGCCCCCCCTGCCATCGTGGACCTGCCCTAGGTCCCCCTACTCCCTAGAAGTCAACCTAGGCGTCCAGTGTGGACGCTCTAGGTCGACTTTGTAAATTCCCCCTAAGTTGACTTTAAATTTAGGTGTAGATATGCTAAGTCGACTTAACTAAGTCGACTTAGCTAAAGTCGACCTAAATTTCCAAGTGTAGACATAGCCAAAGTGAATAGCAGAAAAAATTCTGGCTATTTGCACAGTGTTGGAGGTTAGCACTTTGAGCAGATATGCACACATTTTATTTACCCAAACTTGGCTCTCCGTCCATCTCATATTATCCTCCAGGCAGCTCTTACTACCAAATGTTTGTAAAATTTCATTAGGAGAACAAAGCTGTGGGCCTGGCACCTGCCCTATGTAGTTAACCCAAAATTTCTATAAAAAATCTTCAAAGTCATATCATAGATGCTGTGTTTTTCCTTCCATAGTGCTTGTCCTTAATGGTGGCTTCAGCCCTTTCTGTCTCTTGAGAATAATTTTCATTTTATTATTATTGCCGTGATAACTTTAAGAATGGCAATCATATTCCATAACAAATCACTGCAACCATTTCATTTTATTTGCTTAAAATAATTATTAATGAAGGAAATAAAATCCATCAGAATTCTGTAATGCCTATATTATCATGTAACTCTAGAACTTTATACTTATTGAAATGGATCTGTATCTCTTTATTTGTAACTACACCATCTGGCATATGGGTATTTAGCTTTCACTTCAAGGTTAGCTGATGATATTCCAGAATACATTATTCTGTGGCCTCAACATCCATGGGTCAAAATGAGACTTCAGGTATATGGAACATGCAGTAATATATCTTGGGGTTATCGGCAGCCAACCAGAAAGTTTTCCATGGGATTTCAGAACAGGAAAGAAAATAATTTAACAGGTTAAGTTAATTTATTTCTCTAATGAATGCCTGGGTTAGGGGATATTTATTTTATTGTTGGGATAAACTATATCCAACTTCCATGACAGATTTCAGTTATTAATATATTAGAAACAGCTGTTTTACAAAAGAAGGATCATGTACCTAGAGTGACGCTCATCCACCTAGCAGCCCCATCATTATCTTTTAAAACACTCAAGGAGTCCTGTGGCACTTTTAAAAACTAACAAATTTATTTATCACAGGGAGAAAATCACACTTCATCAGATGTCTGACAAAGTGGGACTTTCTCCCACGAAAGCTCATGCGATAAATAAATTTTAGTCTTTAAAACTGCCACAGGACTCCTTGTTTGTTTTGCTGAACTAAACTAACACGGCTACCCCTTTGGAACTTTAAAACACTGTTGCTCCACTGCAGAGATGGCCTGCAGCGGTTGTCCTTGGCCAGTGGGGATGAGGTATGGAGCCCAGGAGGCTCGGTCTGTCACCTTGCTCCCACTGCTGAATCCCAGCTGGGAAAGAGCAGCTAGCAATAACAGCGACAGCCATCTCTGGGAACAGAAGGTGAGTGGGGCCCAATTCTGGCCCTATGTTGCTCCCAGTCTTTACACTGATTTCAGTTAACTCTGGATCAGGTCCAGAGTGATTTAATTAAAACAAAGTATCATTCATACACAGTGATCATCGTCCTTATAAATGCAGGGAATAAAAACCTTGTTCTCCTGGGGCCAGAAAATGTACATTCCTTGTGCCCCCTAAAGAGTTAACTTTTCTTCTGTTGCCTTTCATTTAGGGTAAAGAAGTCTAACAAAGGATATTGTACTGTTCAGCATTAACTATATTTTGGACCTAAACTATGTAAGTGTTTCTTTAAGCCAAGACGATGAAATGAAATAGAAATAAGGTTCCAATGTTGTTTAAGAAGAAAATCATTTAATTCATAACATACGCTTAGTGTATCCATAACAAATTATGTTATCTAAAAAAGCAGGGAGGCCATTTAACGAAGTGTATTAGAATGGAGATTATTTAGCCCAGTTTATGTCTCCATATTAATTTGCTTTTCTCTGGCCAGGAACGCTAGAAGGGATTCTCTGCAAAATCGACTCAAAGCTGCTCTCCCGAGTGTCAGTTTTTTGGGTATTGCTATGCCCTTGCACCTGAAATCGTCATAACATTGTTTTGAAAGCCCACGTGCCTCTGGTTTAAATTCTAGGTCCTTGAGATTGTTGGGGACTCCATTTATTTAAAAGCATAATTATTGCTCAATAGCCCCATGAGATGCATTTTGTTTTCTAGACGGTCCCAGAGGCAGCAGATACTAAGCATTCTGGATCCAGTTAAGAATAGTCTGGAAAAAGGGGAAAATGCTTAAACTGTTTGCAAGGTTCAGTTTCTGGCCTGAGAATGACATGTTTGTGTGCTATTCCTCAAGGAATGCATTTAGATCTCATTTTACCTGAGCCTAGAGGTGGGTTTTTTTGTTTGTTTTGGGAGGGTAGGGGGCAGAGAGACATTTAGCAGAGTTACCATTTTTTGGGACATCTGTCTCCAGTTTTATGTCTGATGATCACATTTTGCTAATAGCACTGTTGATTTTCTAATAAGGTTTTTTTATAAATGCAAAATGTGTTTTATAATTATAAAAACTATTCTACTTTTTGTTAAGTTCAGCAATGAACTATCCAATAGAAAACTACCCTTCCACAAGCAATCATTTTTTTTCTTTTTTTTTATCCACATCATAAAACGAATTCCTCCCAGGTAATTCTCTTCATTATTTTTAGTGAGGAGAGAAAGAAAGGCTGGAAGGGAGGATGGCAGGGTAGATTGATTGATTTAAATCACTTATTTTAATCACATTTTTAATTTGTACTTTATTATTTCCTAAATAGGTTGATTCTCCTTGGTTGACAACCATAAAAACATATTGATTCGTAACATATCATCTTTAGACTAAGTTTGGTGCTTCTTTTTGCTAACCAGTAGGATACACTATACCTAGACATCTTTTAAGCAATTATATAACTTATATTTATTCAAATTATTTTTATAGTTTTTATTGCTAGAAAATGGTGAATAATGCATATCTCATTTACCTGATGGTTAATTTTTAATTCGTGGTTTCTGTCAAACTCTTTGGATGGAAATTCCAATTCCATTAAAAATACATTAAAATGGTATTTTAATTTTTTTACTGAATAAAAAGCTGAAATGTGGTAGATAAACAAAATTTTTGATTAATTTATTATTAAAAGATGTTTTGCCTATCAAACTAATTGATTTATTAATCAAATGAAGTCACTGAATTGAACTAATTGCCCACAAATCTTATATGCTCTGAGTCCCAGTGAAATACAGGTTAGTTTTTGTTTTTTGGGTTTTTTTAGGCCCAGTCTACACTGCCAGCAGAATTCGGTGGCAATCAACCAAAGTCAGACAGATGTTTTGAACAATATGAAGAGTAGCTTGTGTTTAATCCCCTTTAGCACACCATTCTCACTGAGCTGCGTTGATGGGAAATGTGTTCCATTGATGCATTGCAGTGCTATGCCCCTTGAGGGGGTGGTTTTATTACATCAATTTACTAATCGACTGAATAAGTCTTTACTGACCACTCAGTCGATTCAGAAAAATTGATCTGATGGCAGCAAATTTTCTGTAGTAAGTGTAGACAATACCCTTAAAATTAATAAAGGACATTGAAATGTTTTCTGTTAAGATATTAACTGTTTTTATATTATCAGACATATAAATTGATGTTTTTTAAAACAGTAAATTGTTTGTCAATTATGTTTACCATTTTATTTTTTATCTTATTTTTTAAAAAAATGAATAACAAAATACACACTGAGACCAGATATCTGATGTCAAAAAGAGGCTGTGTGGGTTGAAAGGGCAGAATTTTGAACCTCAAGTAATCAGGTTGTGGCCAGTTCTAGAAAGAAAAGGATGACCTGCTGAAGGGAATGAAACATACATACCTGTTTTTCAAAGCACTTGTTTCTCTCAACATAGGAGTCTCTGATCCAATTTTGTCAGTTTCAAAACCTTGCTTTTGACAAAGCCCAAGGGCTGGAACCTTTAAACATTCTGTGTACTATCTTAGGCCTGTCTGTTTTATGAAACACAAGACATGCCACTTAGCCAATTTTCCCTCTTCTCTACCAACATACTTAGGAAAGAAAAGGAAAGAAAAGAAAAGGTGACAGCTGGTTTGTCAGATGTTTTGAACAATATTTAATTTTCAGAAAAAAAGTCTGAATATCCTACAGGCTTCAATACTCAGCTAGAGAACACAGCATGCAGCACTATTCTGGTTAATGTTAAATCTGGAATAGTCTGTGCACAATTCAGGCTGAAAATACTTCGCAGAGAAAAGAGAATTTGGGACTTTTGTGCAGGAGAGAGAACTGTTGAAAGGGAGCTCAGATTCATCCTCTTCTTACAAGATGAGTGAACTGCTTTCAACAGCACTTGTAGCTCTTAGAGGCACCAGACAAGTAAAGCAACAAACCAGGTTTTTAACCATGCTTGGAAAGCAGAATGGCCTCTTGGATTTCTATTTCTTCCAACAGAACATCCACATTTCAACATTTATCATATGGCCACCAGTGCCCACTGAGAGAATTCTGTTAATTACAAAAGCAGTGTATTGATATAACTGTCCCAAATAGCACGGCCAGTTTTTTGTTTTTTTTGTTTTTGTTTTTGTTTTTTTTTTGGGGGGGGGGGGGGGGGAGTTAAAAAAAATTGTAATAGTGCTGGAAAGAGAATGGAACAATCACATAAAACTGCTCTTCAGCAGATTTTAAATTGGTATGTTTGTAGAATTCAGTGGTGGGACTGGAGTGGGGTTAGGGGATGTCTAAAGGGAATCATTTAAAATATGATAATTTATAATAAGACTGCCTTTAAACAATTGTGTAATAGTTCAGACGGTTATTGTGATTAAGTTGTCTTTCAGCATTGTGCTAACAATGCGTTGAAACAAGAATTACTACACGGTAGGTCATACCTTGGTCATATCTTATTGCTAAATTATGCTTTTGGTCTGTTAAATATTGTTCCATTCAAATCAGACTTTGGATTGTTTTGTAATGAATGAGTCCGAAGTATTGTAATGACTGAAAATGCACTTTCATTCTGAACTGTTTTCATTTGCTTAAAACTTTTTCCTCCTCTTCAAAAAGTGAACATTTTGAACTGCAATTTCTTATGTTCATTCTCAGACTCAAAGTGAGTTTTTGGGAATGGGGGTGGAGGGAGGGGGTTAAATAACATCTTTGCAGTTGTTTGTTACCCAACCACTTTTCATAAAGTCAAAACATCTGTGGGTATCTACAATAGAATTTGGAATTAAAATTTCTTGTACAAGATAAGCAATGAGCATTAAGTCTCAGAGAAAAGACTTGATTTAAAAAAAAAAAAAAAAAGTTCCCGTGAGTGAAATTCAGATGAGTCAAGTAGGTTGGGTTGGGCCACTAAGTTTGCCATAGAGTCAAGGAATCCTGCCTCCTCTCCTCCAGGCTATGGCCAGACACACATGGCAGAGGAACCCCTATATCATCACATCTAGTGGCAGAGACTTCACCTCTGCAATTCCTCAATTCCTGTCATCTCACACAGTGTTGTATATCTCCCTGGCTCATCAACTCTCTGTATCTTTTCAGTCCTCGGCTGAAAACATTCCTTTTCTCTCCCAGAGCCAGATTTTGCCACCTCTACTTCACATTGAGTGGACTGTGACTCCAGATACTGTTCCACTGAAATCCACAAGGCTACGTAAGTTTTACTCAAGGTGAATAAGGGTATCAGAATCTAGTCATTATTTAATTTTGCAATTGTATTGTTGACAAATAATTCTATAAAGATGGAGGCACTTATTTTAGTGTGGAGCATTGGACTAGGGCTTAGGAGACCCAGATTCTATTCTTTGCCCTGCCTTTGAGTCACCTTGTGGCCTTGAGTAAATAAATTAGCTCCACTGTACCTTAATGTCCTCATGTGTAAGTAGGACAAATGCTATCTTTGTAAATCATTTTGTAATCTATGGTTGAAAAAGTACTAAATAATATTGCTTATTTAAAACACCTGTTTTATACTCTAAAATATGGAGAAATTTAAATGGATCTTACAAATAAGAGAGGGCAAGAAAATGCAATAGATGAGTCAATTTTTGTACCTATCAGCAAAAACAACAAGAGTCCTGTGGCACCTTAAAGACTAACTAATTTCTTTGGGCATAAGTTTTCGTGGGCTCCAACCCACTTCATCAGATACATCTGACAAAAGTTCGTTGGTCTTTAAGGTGCCACAGAACTCTTGTTGTTTTTGCTGTACACAAAAAACAGATACTCTCTGGAACTTGTACCTATCAACATTCTCTTTTCAAACTGAAACACTGCAAGATTAGATGATATCATGTAGGATCCAATCATATGATAACTCTGGGAACTAGATATTAGAGTGCTTGCACACAGATATACATGTTTGCATTCATGTACCAAAAGCACTTTGCTGAGACTTGCTTTTGAATGATAACCCGTAAATTAAATTGACTTGGATGTAAAAATAATAGGGCAAATTGAGATTTGGGGAGAAGGGATTCATATGTGCTTTTCACTGATGGTTTTATTCATTATCATTAGTCTAAATTTTATCCATCTCTTTATCTAGTTTATTATATTTTGTGCTCATCACTGTAACATTTGACAAAGTAATTAGAATATTTGTGGGGTTTATTTAACTATATTATGGGTTAAATGTGAAAAAATTCCATTTATTTTAAAAAATGAAATAATGAAAAGCAGACAGTTTAGTACATGATTTGAACTGTGAATTTAGTGAATCATTTATATTTTATCTTTGCTTCCTGCTTTCCCATTCAGTATTATTTCTCCTTTCTCTGATTCCTATTTCTTCTCTCTAATCTATCTTCCAATTTAGGAGTTTTCTTCCTTTATTCAATCTGATTTTGTATTTTTGTCCGTACTTTTGCAACTATCTTCTTTTAACTCTTTTCCCACTTGTTTTCCCTCCTCTATCTTCCTGTGTCGACTGTAGGTTGAGTGTCTGACAGTCGAATACAAAAAACACTTTTACTAATTTAAGCCTACAGTTAGTTTTGTATATCAGTTCTTCTCACTAGTCTTGCCAGTTTTGTTCCCGAGGGCTCCTCATGAGGATCAGAAAAGATAGGACGAGTCTCAGGACATTTACCAAGTGAAAATGGCTACTGATAGTGTATTTTATCTCTTTCACCTCCTACATTTCAGTAGTGATTTTTTGTTTAACGTTTTGGCCCTGCCATCTTGCTGTCCTTTAGGATTCAAACAGAGCAGGTATGTGATTTTAAAATAAGTAGACTTACAAAAGATGGAGGATACTTAGTTCTTTGAAAGCTGAGAGGCAGAACTGAGTGATGGGAATGGAGATGCAACACTAGCAGAAGCAAAATGAGGAAATGCAATAAAACAACATTTGAAATGGCAGTTAAGAAACAACATTGACTGGTAAAATACAAGTGGCATAGGACAGTTAGTGTTTTGAGCCTTATGATATTTTTAGGATTGTTCCAGCCTATTTACAAAGTCTTTAAAGCTACCAAGAAATGGCCAATTTAATTTCAGCTTATCTAAAATCCTACCGTATCCCCATCCCTTGACTTTAGATTTCTTTCAAGATCCTAACATATTATGTTGAAGAGATAATTCACTTGCCTTCCACCAGCTTTATGCATAAAACTTTTGTTGTGTGCAAAATATCATTTTATATCTGTTCCAGTAGAGGGTGACACCAAGGTAATATCTGCTTAAATACACATGGAGAAATAGGAGTTAAGACTGAAAATATTGACCTAGATTTCTCAGTTAGCCCATTACATGCTAGAATGTAAAATCATGCTCAAGAGCTGTGTCCATTTCTATCAGACACCATTGATTTCAGTATGATTAATGGCCTTAGGGTAAAAAGTGTTCTCCTTTGCTTCTCTTACAGGGCACTGAAATTGTTAATTTAATCCAAAATGTCATCTAAACTCTACAAATTTAAGGCAGTAGATGGCTTTTCTCTCTTGCAGTCATACCATAAGGTACTGTAAATACATAATCACTCTATACTCTTTCTCCAGTGAAGTTACTCATTTAGCAGCATTGGTCCATCTATGTTTGCAAGATGGAGATCAAGGCAACAAAAGAGGCCACTGTATTTTTCAGCAGAAAATAATTTCAAAACATGAAAGTTTGGAAGGCGTTTGGGGTGTTTTCTGGGTTGAAAATTAGGTGTCAGGATAAAAATGAGCATTAGGTCTGCTAAATCTGAAAAGAATTAAATTGTATAGGCACAATTGCTTTGACAAAAAGACTTTCATTGGTGACCAGGGCATTTTAAAAGCTGTTTAAATGTTAATGAAGTGCATAGTACAGACTGCCTGCCTTTGTGTTTCTCTGCTGGCATGTTCAGAGTGAGTTGATGAATAGTTTAACCCTGTAGGTACTGGCTATTCACTTGTGCTCCAGTCCTAGACATTTTCAGGGACTGGCACCAACTATGTAGGAAATGGCTGTTCTCCTGGCAGTTCACTCAGGCCAGCAGTTAATTTGTAATTTATTTAGATGTGGTGCTTGGGAGCACCCTTGGGAGCACTGGGCACATATGAGGGAGTCTATTGGTGCTTGCAATCCTTTGTCCACCTTTGCTTTGGAAATGGCTCCTCCAGTCTCTTCCCTCTGCTTGTGCCTTCCACATCCCGCCACTGACACACCAGGGCACTAAATCTAAGTGTCTTCCTCCATCATCTCCCTAGAAAAAGGACTCTGGTGTCAGGATCCAAAACGTCTGCATCCTGCTATTTGCAAGTGGGGTCACTGGATTTGCTCTTTGCTCTGTGCCTTCCCCGGGCACCAGCAGACTCGGAGTGTTGCCCTTTGCTCTGTGTTACCCCGGGCACCAGCGGGCTCCAGGCACCGCCCTTTGCTCTGTGTTACCCGGGCGCCAGCACAAGGGATGCATTGACCTCTGCTCTAAGCACTTCGCCAGGCACCAGTGCACTGGATGCCCGGCCCTCCGCTGGGCCCCAGGCGCTGCCCTCGCTCGGCGCGGCCCCGGCCACCCCCCGCTGCCCCTTACCTTGAGCCTGGCTTTCCGGACCTGGCCGAGCGCCCGCAGCGCACTGGGCGACCCCAGGCGGTAGTTGAGATAGTGCAGAGCCACCCGCGCCGCCTGCCCGGCCTGGCGGGCGGAGACCTGCAGCTCTCGGGGCCGCGAGGGGCCCGCCCCCCACGCCGCAGGCAGCAGGAGCAGGAGCAGGAGGGGGCCAAAGCGGGCTGTGCGTCGCCCCATGCTGCAGCGATGCCGGCTGGATTCAGTCCCGAAGCGGCTCCGCATTGAGCCTGCGAGCGCCGCGGGTACAAATAGGGAAGGTAGGGCCGGTTCCCCCGCCCCTCCGGGCTGTCAGTGCCGGGAAGCGCTCGAGAGGCACCAAGGCGGCTCCCTCGCCCCCCTTCTTGCCATCCCTCCTCCCCCAGCCTCCCTCCTTTTCCTTCCCCCTGGCCGAGCTCTTCCGTCCGCACCCCGCCCCTTGCCCCAGCCCAGAGCCCTTCTCCCTCCCCCCTTCACCTCAACCTCTTCTTCAGTAAAGGCTATTACCTCCCCAGCTTCTCTTTCTAATGTCCGGGGCTGCAACTGCCCTAGATCCCCTGTTCGTTCCTTCCTGTGAAGGGAGAATGTTTCCGAGACCCAGGAG
This sequence comes from Pelusios castaneus, assembly GCA_007922175.1. Lineage (NCBI taxonomy): Eukaryota > Metazoa > Chordata > Testudines > Pelomedusidae > Pelusios > Pelusios castaneus. The sequence continues at coordinate 1,259,435 of ML685816.1, forward strand.
CGTGGCTGAGTGTAAATCGAGACCTACCGAAGTTTGTGTTGAGGAGTATGATTGAGAAATCTGCACAGCCTTGCATTTAAATAGAGGAGGAATCACACATGGGAATGGCATTCAGCCCTGAGTCTAGGAGCAGCCTTGTTCACCAGGAAATAGGAATCACCGCAGGCCTTTAGTCAAATGGCATAAAAATGGGGAACACTAGAAGCCGTGTAGGCTTAGTTACAGTAACACACGGCGGTGCAGCACCACATAAAACCAGGCAATAATGAAGGATAGTGTAATAGCGAAGAACGTTACTGGACAACCATGGCCTATGATTTATAAGTAAGAAATTCAAAAGTCTTGTGTAACAATAGAGGAAAAAGACACAAGTTTATTACCCTGCAATCTACAACCATATGGATACATTTTTCTGATTTTCAGGGGGGCAGTGCAACTATTGGTGTTCAGTCAGACTTCTGAGTACTCAGCTCCCCTGAAAAAAATACTCAGTGCTATCAAAAGATTTCTAGAGAAAGCAAGGGTTTGGAGATAAAAGTCCCTCTCAAAATTACTATTACTATTGCACTAGTGCATAGGGGCCTCAGTCATGGATGAGAGCCTCATTGTGCTAGGCACTGTACAAACAATATACCAGAAAGATGGTCCCTGCTGTGAAGAGTTTATAATCTGAGTATAAAATAGGTGGCTGTAACAAACCAGTGTGGGGAGCACCACATAAGAAGAAAATACTAGTCAGAATGATGTGTGGCAGTCACCTGATCCCTAATCCTTGTCAAATTATTTGTTGGCATCCCAGCAAAGGAAAGTCTTTCAGAGAGACCTGAAGGAGAACAAGGAGGTTGTTTTGCAGAGATTTATGGGGAGCTCCTTCTGTGCATAGGAGGTGGCTTGGAAGAAATACCGTGGAATACAGAAATCCTTCGATAAGAGAATGTGATTAAAAAAATGCAAACACTGTTGGAGAAGTGATCAATTGCCTTTCTCACCACTGCTTTAATTTTAAAGACCATAGTAGATATCAATAATGACGATATAGCAAATAGACCAAAAACCCTAGGTGGGCATTATGAATGATCTGCATCTTCCAAAGCTAAGTAGAGGTGGCTCTGATCCTTTGGAAAGTCATTTAGATGGCCTGTGGCAAATATGTCTGACTCATACACAACTGCAGCACACAAACATGAAAAACTTTTCAGCATTTTATTTTTATTGTGTAAAGGGAAATCTATATCTTTTTTGTGGATTTTGAAAAGGCATTTGATAAAATCCAACATGACAAGTTGATTCATATTTTTGGTGAAAGCATTATTTTCAAGATCAACAAGTAACAAAAACTTGTATTGAAGCCAGCAGCAATTCAAAGGAACTATGAAATATCTCAATATTGCCACATCAGGAAAGGTGTATGCCAAGGTTGCATCCTGTCTTAGCATTCATTCAGCATATTTACAGAAGGTAAAAGGAGGGGAAGTGTAGATGACACCAACAGATGTGAGGTCAAAAGCATATACATCAACAACATTAGCTACGCCAATGATCTACTTGCATCACTTGAATTGGGAAGAATATTGGAATATGCTTACTGCAGTCACTAATGCCATCAAGAAATATGCAATCCTGATTAAGGTTAGTAAAATGAAGTAGTATGATAAATAATGCACAAGGTAGATACTGTCGATATCTTGATGGTCAACCAGTGAAACAAGTGAATAGTTTGTGATAAAGAAATCAAGAAAAGAATGCAATTTGCAATAAAAAGAATTCAATAACTTCCAAAGATTTCTGTGTTGTAAAAAGTTAAAATTACTCATCCACATTAGATTGCTGCGTATAGCCCTATCATATTGGTGAGAGCTGGACACTTAAAAAGGGCAATGCGTGATGACACAGAGCCTTCAAGTTTAGTGTTACAGAAGAACATAAAATTAGCTGGATGGCCAGAACTATGAATGATGAAGTGATGACAAGGATGAATTTTTTAAAAAGAACAATTACTTTACACTAGGTATGAAAATAACATCTTTCTGTGTCTGTATTGCTCACCAAATACAGTGTAATATGATTTCAGCACTCATTCTGTTAGGCTACGTTGAAGGCAAATCAAAAAGATGAAGGAAGACAGCCAGCTAGTTTGGAAATATTGCCAGATGTATCCAAAAGACAGTGGAGGTTTTACAATTCTGTTGTGATTGTGAAAGATGACCTGTTGTGGTTAGTAATCTACATATTGGGGATGCAACTTGAAGAAGCTGAAGATTCTATTGTTATACACAGTCTAAAATGGTGGTTCTCAACCAAGGATATGCATACCCCTGGGGTACAAAAAGGTCTTCCAAGGGATACAGCAGTTCCTTCCAATAGCTGCAAGTGAGTGAACTGTGGCTTATGAAATGTCTGTTTAAGTGAAGTTCCAGAGGGAGCCATGTCAGTCTAGGTCAGCAAAACAAAGGAGTCTTGTGGCACTTTTAAAGACTAACAAATTTATTTATCACATGAGCTTCCGTGGGAGAAAAATCAAAGTAGTATTTTCTCCCAGGGAAGCTCATGCGATAACTAAATTTGTTAGTCTTTAGAAGTGCCACAGGAGTCCTTGTTTAAGAGAAGACAGTCCACCATTTTATTTCTATTGTTTTTGGTTAAACAAAGCTTCATGCTTGAAGCTCTACATTACAGCAGTTTTCTGCCTGTAGGCATCAAAGTTAGTGTTCTATTAAGAATACCTTTAAAATTTGTAAAGAGGACTAAGTCCTGTGCATCTGATATAAGGGTCAAATCTCTCAACTAAACTTGGAGTTATCTAAATAACCTGGTTGGAAAGTTTACACTTACGGGGTGTCAGAAGTGACTGGATATTTTACTAAAGTCCCTCTGTTTCACAATCTAATCACTTATTTAAATTTGTGTTCAAATTGGCATCATAATTTTTCAGGGAACTGTGGAGTCTTACATGTATGTTTTATTCTAAAATGCTATCATTTAATTTTTTTTTATGTTTATATCACATTCCCTTTGATTTCCTGTAGTTACTCAGCCACAGTCTCACAAACCACAACCTTCTCTCATGTGCATATTCTGCTAATATCTCAGTATTTTAAAAATATCTAGTGTAAGTGGTCTGAGCTATGTTAGCTGTTTCCTGATGCTGGCTTCTTGCCTCACCTGCTTCACTCCACAAAGACATGTAGGGGAGCGGGTGAGGTCAACAAAATGGGCAGTAGCAGCTAGGGACATGATCTCTGCAAAGTCATGCAGGTGAAAAAAGTCAAGGTCAATAAGGGCATTAGGGGTTGAGCAAGGTTTTGGATAGGAAAAGCGGTTGAGCAGGGATGATCTAGTGGGGAAAAGATTAAGGGGTACCCTAGCGTAGTGGGGAGTTAGGGCTTTGCAGGGGCCTGCTACTTAGTGCACTAGAAGCAGTAATCACCAGCATTGAGAAACTCCACCTCCATCTCAGCACCTTATACAACCCTAGACCACTTTCCTGCTTTCCACCCCATGCTTCCTCCTTGTCGGATTTAAGGTTGCACACTTGTTCCTGAGTGCGGCGCAGAAGGTGTGTGCATTTTGAGCAGTGGTTGGTTAAGAGTGAATATGCCAAGGATAGAGTCTATACTGTGAAGTGGAAGGAGGAGTCCTTGCAGGGCTCATTTCCTAGATTTTTAAAGATTACGAAGGTGACATTTGCACCTGAGCAACCAAATTTAGAGACTATACCGCTTGACTGCTGTGCTTATTCACTGCTCTGGGTTAGAGGAGGCCCGTTTCATATATGGAAGAAAAGGCATTTGCACCTTACACAAGACTGAGACAAATACACTCATTTAAAACCTTGCTTCCAGTGAGTGGCCCTTGAGAACTGAGAGAGCATTTTATAGTTCCTGGGTCTGAAGATAGCTCATTTGCTTCTGCCTGTTCAGTGGAGATAAAAAGGAAATTTGTTTACTGTCTAATGACTGATATTAGGAACAAAAATTAGTGAGCTACATAAAACATTTCCTTCCATATATTTATACTAGATAAGAGGCTTGAAAATGTGATTTTTTTAAAAAATTTTGTTAGGATACATGTTTCTCAGTTCTCATAACTTTGGCCAAATACAGAGGGGGGCATAAATGGTGATGTAAGTTCCATGCAAATTAATAGCCATAAGTGTGTGTTGAATAACAAGATCGGGAGCCTTCCAAGGCAATGAAACAAGAATGTGTTATAAGCCAAGGGTGTGTTCAAAAGCAGCCATCAGGATCGTGTACGAAAGTCTAAGATAAAGCTAGGGACTCGAGGCTGTTTTATTTCATCCTTTTATTGTCGTCTTTCCTGCTACAACCTGCAAGTTCCACAGATTTACTTTCCGTTTACATTGTACAACTTATGCCACCATTTATGTCATCTCCTACACTGTCCTGGTTTCTCACAACTGGAATGGAAACGGGAAGTGTTTGGGACTTATTGAAACTGTTAGTACACAAAACAATGAGATTTTCTTTTATTCTTACAGCTGTTTCTCATACATCAAATATTTGTTTTGCAACCAGTTACTTTGTTATGTCATATCTGGAGAATATTAGCTAAAAACTTTGATGTTTTTACAACAGACCACATTTACTCATAATCACTAGCAGATGCCTTTGCAATATAATGTAATGGAATGAATTTGGACAAAAATTGTGAGTATTTTCTTTTGCAACCTTTCTGGTTCAGTTCCGACTTTGGCATCTCAGAATAGTTTTACAAAATCAGTTCTTTATGGCCCCATCATGTGTTTTCAGCTAAATCATACGCAGCATTTTGTTTTAGCCATCAATGACAATGGCCTGATTCCTTTTATTTCCAACAATTATTCATAGAGGGATTTTAAAAAAAATGTTCAGTCTCCAATATTTGTTTTTGGATAAATCAGGTTCTGAAGAGTTGATCTTCTAAATTATTTCAAGGTTGAACTTGCTTAGGCTAAGTTCAGATTTTTTTTTTAAATGCATTTATCATTAGGCAGAGTTTTATATCGGGAACAAAAGTGGTTATTAAGAGTCTTTTACAATTTTAAAATCTTTTTGGGGTTAGATTTTTAGCTGTTTAAAGGGACAGTTGGAGCCCGGCTGCGGCCGCGGCGCGCTCCAGCTATTTAAAGGGAGCCCCATGGTCCCGACCGGGAGGAAGCCCGGGGCTGCCGCGCTCCAGCTGTCTCTCTAGACAGCT
>ML685816.1:1265030-1279270 GCA_007922175.1 Pelusios castaneus
GGGTCTCCAGCTCTCCTTCCTCGTCGGGACCGCATGGTCCCGGCTAGGAGGGAGTGTGGGAAGAGTGGGGCTTCCTTCTCCCCAGGGTCCCCGCTCCAGCTGCTGATCAGCTGGAGCGCGGGTCATGGGGAGAAGGAGGCAAACCCCGCGGTCCTTTCTTGCCGGGACCTGAGTGATCCCGGCGAGAAGGGACAAGAGCCCTAAGTCAACAAAGTCGACTTAGGGCCTCCCCACGTCTACACTGGCTTAAGTTGACTCTAGAGAGTCGACTTAAGCCTTAGATCAATTAGCAAGGTGGTTTTAGAAAGCCAACTTAATTTTAATTAGGTCGACTTTAGTTTCCTTAAGTCGACTTAAGCAAGCTGCGTAAGTCGACTTAAGGAAACTTCAGTGTAGACACAGGTTAAATTAAGTTGACTTAAGCAAGCTTAAGTCGACTTAATTTACCAGTGTAGACGCAGCCCTAGTTATCTTCGAGATACTACAGACTTCCTTAGAAAAATCCAATCCGTTGGTGAACTTCCAGAACACACCATCTTGGCCACAATGGACGTAAAGGCTCTTTACACCAACATCCCACACAAAGACAGATTGCAAAGAAGAATCATCCCAGAGATGCCACAGCAAATCTTGTGGCTGAACTTTGTACTCATCCTGAAACATTTCAGATTTGAAGACAGTTTATACCTTCAAGTCAGCGGGTACCTGCATGGCCCCACAATATGCCAACATCTTTATGGCTGACTTAAAACAACGCTTCCTCACATCTCATCCCAAAGCACCTCTACTTTACTTACGCTACATTGATGATATCTTCATCATTTGGACACACGGAAAGGATACCCTTGAAGATTTCCACAGAGATTTCAACAATTTCCACTGCACAATCAAACTGACCCTGGAATACTCCACATAGGAGATCCACTTTCTGGACACTACAGTGCAAATTAGAGATGGACACATAAACACCACCCTCTGTCGAAAACCTACTGATCGCTAGAGTTACCTACATCCGTCGAGCTTTCGTCCAAGACATACCACATGATCCATTGTCTACAGTCAAGCTCTAAGATATAACCGCATTGCTCCGATCCTTCGGACAGAGACAGACACCTTCAGGATCTCTACGCAGGACTTCTCCCAGAAGTCAACTACTACAGGAGAAGCCCAAGAAAGAAAACAACAGAACGCCACTGGTCATCACCTACAACCCCAAAGTCAGACCTCTAGAGCACATCATCAAGGATCTACAACCTATACTACATGATGATCCCTCACTCTCTCAAGCCTTGGGACACAGACCTCTCCTTGCTTACAGACAGCCCCCCAATCATAAGCAGATACTCACCAGCAACTATAGATCAAACAACAGAAACATTTAAGCAGGCATATATCCCTGCAACAAACCACACTGCCAACTTTGCCCATATATCTGCACAAGAGACACCATCACAGACACCTAATGAAACCAGCTACTTTATCAAGGATTCATTCACCTGCTCATCCACCAATGGGATTTATGCCATCATGTGCTGGAAATGCCTTGCCTTATATATTGGATAAACAGGATAGTCTCTATGCAAAAGAATAAATGGACACAAATCTGACATCAGAAATCACAACATTAAAAAACCAATAGGGGAACACTTCAATCTCCCTGCTCACTCCATTGACGACTTGTTAATAGTGATGCTCAAATAAATGAATAACAAATTGCAGCATCAAAGAGAAACTGCAGAATTGGAACTTATATGTAAATTCGACTCCATTGCCTCAGGGTTAAACAGAAACTATGGATTTTATTCTTATTACAACAGGTGATTTGACCTCACCTTCCTCTATATGCTGTTCTCCAGTGTTTGCATCCCAACACCTATTCTGATTTGCTGTTACAGCCTGACCTGATCCTGTGTCATAGACTCCCCTGCATTTAATTTCTTCTCATTCTGTAAATTCCCCATCTTCAAAGCATCTGACGAAGTGGGATTTTTTCCCACGAAAGCTCATGCGATAAATAAATCTGTTAGTCTTTAAAAGTGCCACAGGACTCCTTGTTTGTTTAGAATAACTGTAGTAGCTTTAAAAATGTGTCTCACTCAAGAGAAAGTGGAGTTTGTGGTAACCAGGTTGTGACAGAGGCGCTTGTTGGGATATCTTAAGAAGATAAGCCTACCATGGTTAACATCACAAGATGGTAAGTATTTAGGTGATATAAATGTGCATGTAGATTTAAAATCCTTCCGCCCGCCCCCAAATGCTTTTGTTCTTATTGTTCAAATAAACAATGATTGTCTGTTCACCATATACCATTGGTCATGGACTCCAAAAGGAAGAACTGCAGGTGCGTGAATGCAGTGAGACTTGGACCTGCTGGTAAGCACAGATGACGCACAGTGTGCTGCAGCCTAGGGCCTGGTCTACGTATGGCAGAATTATGGAATTCCATCCGAGGATAGGTAAAGGCATGAGGCTTGACACTTGAGAGTGGCACTCAAACCACAACTGTGACAGTATGTATATTTTATAGCTTTTATATCACAAAATATTCCAGTAGTCCATGAGGGAGAAATGCAGAAGGATTTATCCAATGCAGATGAGTTTTGAGATATTGCATCCTGCTTCCGAGTAGTATGTGAAACATATTGTGGGAGATCAGATCAATGGCCAATACAGAGTTTCTCAACCTTTTTCTTTCTGCGGTGCCCTAAACATGCTATAAAAACTCCCCAGCCCACTTGTGCCGCAACAGCTGTTTTCAGCCCTGCTATGGCAGAGCTGGGGCTTCAGCTTGGGGTTCAGCAGTGAAGTGCCAGCTTCGGCTTCATGGCCTGGGCCCCAGCCATAGGTAGAGGAGCCCCTGAAACTTGCTCCTGACCCGTCAGTTGAGAATCACTGCTTAGGGAACTGCACACCTTATTTACTAATGACCCCTCTAATGCACCTATTTAATCAAGTGGAGTGGAGGAGAAATTGTTTCCTGACTTCTGTGATGGTCAAATGAGGCCGTAAAGCATGAAATTTGATTGTGCTCTTGCAATAGCTGCCATAGCTGTAAATGTTAGTGCTCAGCAAACTGTCTAGCTCAGGGGTCGGCAACCTTTGCCAGCCCCTGTGCCAGCCCTGCCCACCACACCCTTAGCAGGTGCCGGGGGCGGGGCCAAAAGGGCGCGGGGCCAGGCTTCTGGTGCTCTTGCGAGTGGCCTCCGGTTCCCGGCCCTGGGGCCGACTCCCTTCTGCAGGGGCGGCCCGCAGCTGATGGCCCCTGCTGGCCCCGCCCCCTGCTTTACAGCAGGAGCGGAGTGGTTCATCGCCCTGCCCCAGCTGGCCGAGAGCCGCACCGCTGCCGGCAGGGCAGAGCCGACCCCGGCCATGGCCGGCAAGAGGGCGGGTCAGCTCGGCTGACCCGGAGCCGCCGCTGCTAGTGAGAGCTGGGGCCAGGAACCGCAGGCCACCCGCTGGCAGCGGTGGCTCCGGCTGGGCTGAGCTGACCCGCCCTCTTGCCAGCCATGGCCGGGGTCGGCTCTGCCCTGCCGGCAGTGGCGCAGCTCTGGGCGGGCGGGGCGACATGACCCTCTCTGCTCCCCTCCCCTCCTGCCGTACAGCAGGGGGCAGGGCCAGCAGGGGCCCTCAGCCACAGGCCGCAACTGCTGGCCCGTGGTTTGCGGAGCCAGTGGGGGAGCCTGAGTGGTGGCCCGCGTGCCAGTGCCGTGGGTTGCCGACCTCTGGTCTAGCTGATTATTAAATCCAAACGTGAACACTTTATTTCCCTTTGACCGATAGTGAATGTCTGCACCTGATCCATTTGGTTTTACTGTGAGGAGGGAAGAACAGCAGTAGCCCAGACTTCTGACAGAAGAAAAAGTGGTGGTGGCACTGTAATGCACTATGAAATGTATTATAATGATCTGAAAATTTGTGTAGCTGAGCATAGCATTTGGAGGAAGATGCTTTTTGAGTCTCTTTGGGTTACAAGGAAGCAGAAAACCTCGGGTTTTTGCATTCAGACATTTGTTCTACTCACAGGGTGATCTATGCAAATAGCGAAGTAAAGAGCAACGCAATAAGTCTCATATTAGAGGTTCCCATTTTTTATGACTTGGAGCTCTATGGCTATGTCTACACTTGCAAGTTAGTTTGAATTAAGGAAGCTTAATTCAAACTAACTTAAGCCTTGGCCACATTAGGCTTTCATTAGTTTGAATTAAGGACTTCCTTAATTCGAACTAATAAATTCAATTGCTTAGTTTGAATTAACAGTTAATTCGAACTAAGTCAAATATGGCCATATTTGTTCAAATTAACTGCTTAGTTCGAACTAATCGGCAGATTGACCTTCCTGCAACCTACTAATTCGAACTAAGCAAGTGCCCTGCATGGTCATGGCTAGTTCGAACTAGCATTCTAGTGTGGCCATGCTAGTTCGAATTAAGTTAATTCGAACTAACTAAAGTTAGTTCAAATTAGTTAGTTCAAATTAACTAATTCGAACTAGCTTTTGTAAGTGTAGACCTAGCCTATGTGTTTTGAAATCTAGCTACATCTCCTTAAAGGACTTTGGGAACAAGAAAACAGATACCTGTTAGAATTCAGCAGTACCACTTGGCTGCACAGGAAACTCAAGACCCACTGTTTATTATCCCACCATTCTAGCAGAAAACATGTTTCTGGCATAAGAGAATACTACCTTCTTGATTTTTGAAACAGAAAGCAAAAATGTTTTTGAATCTGTTCTCAAAATAACTCTGTGTAATATGAACTTTAAAGCATTTCCTGTTTCCAGAAATAAGGGAATAGTTTGCAGACTTCCAGTAAATGTCCTCTTAGACTGTAACTAATGTGTTATGGAACACTCAAGGTCAGGCAATGAGCTGGAACAGCATTTTGAAACTTTTTGTAAGTTCTAGGAGCTCATCAGCCTGTGAGGATAATATATTTGCATAAGCCAAGATAGGATATGCATAAAAATTATATATAATGTAAGTGTATGTAAATTGTCAGTATTTTCTATGTCTATGTATTTTTCTTTTGGTCTGAAGAAAAAGAACCCAACTACAGCACTGTGTCTGAATGATCTCTGATAGCAGTGAATTCCACAAGTTGCATATATATTGCATAAATAATTTTAAACTTTTTATTGGCTCTAAATGTATTGCCATTTAATTTAATCGTGCTTCCCCTGTGCTCTTGTCTTTCATAATGTACAGGCTAAGGGAGATGTACCAGACGACCTACTTTGAACCTTTTCAGGTTCTGCTGTGTGTTAGTGGACCAAAATTAGACACAGTCCTTCCTGTGAAGAGGTAAAGATAATGGAGGTTCTCATTATAATATTGTTCTGTATCTCTTTTTAAAGTGTTTTCTATCTTTTAATGAAATTAAAAATGTCATGATTAGGCTTTGGAGCAGGTTTTTAACTGAGGCTGTGCATTGAGTAAGCCTCTCCAATGAAGTATTCAAGGAGACTTCAGAGTCTTTTTTTCCCCTCAGAGGATCCTGCTAGTTTAGAGGCAATCAGTATGGATAAGAAATCTAACTCTATGTATGCCAATGTGCTGCTGTCCAATCTACTGTAGTTTTAATGATCCTGGTTCTAAGCCTGCAAACACTGAGGCCTACAAGTAACTGTGTGAGCTTAATGAGATTACTAGCATGCAGCAAGTTATCCACATATGTACCTAAGTATTTGGAGGAACAGAACTTTGATGGATTCAGTTACTTAAACTGAGTTTCCTTTCATCCTCCTGAAAGCCAATACCCCTATAAGCCCTTATAGTGACAGTTCTATTTATGCTATATGTAATTTGGGGTCAGTTTCCCTGTTTCTTTAATAGGTAGACCCTATGCTAGTGAGGTAGTACAGAATGAAACTGTTTGTATACCCTATCTACTAATTCAAGATTACAAATTCAGTACACACATTCACCTGGAGTCTCGAGGGATCCTTTTTTGTGAGCTATATTTCATATCAGAGACACATTAAACAGTTACCTGCCTTATGAAATAGCCACAAACTAAAAAACCACCTTTACAATGTTCATTAGTACTTGTACATCGTAGCTGTTTCCCGTAGCAGAAAGGAGAGCTCTGCATGTTGGTCTGAAATGCTCAGGGTAGATTCGGGATTATCTCTAATTCATGATTACCTTATAAAAATCATTGAGGACAGTACAATTCCACATCTCATTTTAGAAGCAAAAATCTTTTACAGAAAGAAGGAAGTTGCATGAAACAAATAATAGTTTCTAAAATGACACTGTGCCACTGGGGAAAGTTAAAATATTAAATTATCTGCAACTGATACCATATGTTATAAAAAGGAAGAACAAATTATTTTTAATAATTGTTCTTCCTAGCATTAAAAGCAGCATGGAACCTCTCATCAACCAGTTCTTGGGATCATTTTGTTCTTGGTTGCGTAAAGCTGTGTAGTTGGAATATAAGGACCTTTCATTTTCTTCCTGGCAGTTAGGATACATTTCAGGGGAATCTCAAACTGTAGGCCAGTTTACTCAAACACATTTCTTGAATGTTTGAATAAAACATAAATCACCACTCGGCTAAATACACCAAAATTAAGTATGAAGCATCTAGCTAGTTCTGAGGAAACAAAAGAACAATTCACTGATTTGCAATAAAGGATTATTAATGTAAAAGTCTGCTTTATGAAATTAGCATGGCTGAGCTTTGCAAGAATGGAATGGTCCTTTGCTGTTCTTCTAAACTCTGGGCTCTGCCTTTGTTTGTTGCACAAGAAGATAAGACTCTTTTGCTCAGAAAGCCTTAGTAGGAGGTCAAATTGGCTGCTGAGATCACAGCATTTTGACTAGGATTTTGTTACTTCTGTAATGCTCACAAAAAGTGACAGAATGGCAGCTCTGAAGTTCAGTTTGATTGGGCCCACTAGGTGGGAAGGTGAGCAGTTGCTATGTGGCACTTGGGTGATTTTAGTGAATCTGAGCCCTGAGCAAAAGTCACATGGGGCATGGGCCCCATCCTTGACTTTTGCCTTCCCCTGCCTCACTGGGGCCCCTGCTTCCACCCCTGTGCCATGCAGTTTGTTCTGCAACCTTTCCACGGACCATGTGAATGGAGCTTAGGTCCATGGACCACAGTTTGAGAACCTCTGCTCTAACTGATGTCTAAATTGTATTTCCCAGCTGCAAATCTGAACACTTCTTGCCATGTGCAATAATTAATGTTATATATGTGCTGTCAAAAACATGATAGATTCAAAACTGGTGTTTGCATTCTTTTAACATTTGCTCTTTATATTAAAAAGTCTTATAGAAATGGATCAGCTGAAAGTGGGAATTGTTTACTGTCATATAGTACTGTGCTTTTCTTCTTGTCTAGGGCCCATGCCTATTATGCATCCAACATGTAAGTTAAGCATAAGCTCTAACTTCATGTGTTTCTAATTTTTCAGATTTTTTGTGTGTGTCTATGTACCAGTCTTTCATTTTACATGCCAAAGCATTGCTCAGTCTGGGCATTTTAGTGTCAGAAAGGACAATCTTAAATCAGTGGGTTTTTTTTCCTTTCTGGCAGTGATCAGCATGTTGCTATGGATCGGTAGCAGTTTGTGCCAAACTTCAACAAAAGATAAATAAATCACAGAACTCCTATTACTGCTGCATAAAAGCAAGCCTCACTGTAAATCTTGCTGACAGTTGCTTCCACATTTTCTTTGGCAGGCCTTGGCCCCAGCCGGATGACGGTGTCTGTACACTGCAGCCAGTGCACATTTGTTGTCACCAGGTTCCCCTTGCACTTTGTAGAACACAATATTTTTATCCTGGCGAACAGCCCTTCCAAACATTTTTTGGTGCTATCACCCCCCCACCTCCCCAAATGCAGCTAATTCACTAGTTAAGTTCCTTTCAATGGAGATACAATGTGGTCTGACAAATTGCTCTGCTGTTTCACTAAATAAAACTGAAACATGAAGGATTTGGGTTTGATACCATCCAGAGTCTTTATAAAGCTCTGTCTGAACCAGTCTACAAACTCTCCCAAAAGCTATGGCCATTTTCCGTTTCTTTTTGTCTCTTCTGCTCTCATCCTTACAACATCACTCAGTGGCGATGTGCTTCAGCTATACACAAACTCCTCTTTTGCTTTTAAAAGCTCAGTAGCATCAGAATGTCTATAATTAACTGAAGTTTTGCAGGAAATGTTTCTCTTCTTTCTATCTGCACAAGATCATATCAAATGTCACTCCTTCCCATGCTGCCAGTCAGGATAGCAGAGTTTTCATGGTGTGTATTATTACAGTGAAATCTGCTGTGTAGGCATCTGGAGCCCGGGACCCACCTGCTGGGTGCCCCCTGGTGGTGTTACTGGGCAGTTTAGCTCAAGTGGTCCCCCTGCTTGTGGTCTCTGCTCTGCCTCTCCCACGCCAGACACTGGCTCTGAGTCCTATTGTAGGGTCTTAGCCCTCCATCCAAGCCCTAACTCCACCCCTTCCAGGATACAGTCTGGCTCTTCTCCCCTTGTCCTGGCCACTACCAGCAATGGCTGAAGAGACCTATTGGCCATTTTGTTAAAACAGTCTATGGCCTATGAGCCTGTGCCACTCCTGGCATGCTGGGGGAGCGACCTGGACCTGCCCTCTACTCCAAGCCCTGGCCGAGGGAACCGAAATGCTTCCTCTGAGGCTCCACCTCCATCCAGTCTCTACACACGATGGGCATCAACTCCTTGGGCTACTTTCCCCACAGTCCCCAGTTGCACACTGCTCCTTACCATCTGGAGTCCAGCCGCTGCCTCACCGCTTCTCTCTGGCACCCTTGCCTGGACCGCTGCTCCAGCCACAACTACCTTCTGGCTCTGGCCTGTCTTCTCGGAGTCCCAGCTGCTGTCCCTCCAGGCCTCCGGACCGCTGCTCTGGGGCCTCTGCCCTTCTGGCTGCCTTCTGCTGCTGGTCAGCTCACATTGCAGCCACTGTGAGTGCTCCAGAGTACTGGCTCCCCAAGCCAGGAGGAGAACCTTCTCCTTGGGCTGCCCAAGCCAAACTGACTAAGCTGCCCCGGCAGCTCCCTCTTATACTGGGCTCCTGGCCTCTGATTGGCCCAGCAGCCCTCCCTCTTGATTGGCTGCTGTTCCCTCTCGGGCCAGTTAATGCCTTCTTGTCCTTAGCAGTGACACAACACTGCTACACCTCAAGTTAAAACCTGGTATTCACATATAAAATAGGATTGGACCTTATTGGTACTTGGATGAGAGATCGCCAAAGGAGATGTTGCTGTTGCAAGAAGTGATGCTGAGTATTTTCCTGAGCATTGAAGCGACATCCCTGAATGTGATAGGGCTCATTGGGCTTACTAAAATGAGGTTTTTGAGGTAAAATGTATATCTGAGTTCTGGATTATTTGTGGTTGTTATTTTTAGTAAACAAGATCTACAAGATAGTAATTAGGCCTGTACTTTGTATGGGTCTGAATGCTGAGCACATGAGGAAAAGACAGGCACAGATCTTGAATACTGTGGAAATGAAAATGTTAAGATGGATGCTTATTCAGAATGTACAAATTAGGGGAAGTGTGAAAATATCAATTATAGAAGAGATGTGAAAAGAAAACTGGAAGAATATGGAGGAATTCGCGTGTTACCCTCTACTTCTAATGTTAAAAGAAGAGTTTGACAACCCAAAACTAGACAGATGGATGTCATACAAAAGAATTTATAGCTGAGGAGTTTCCAAAGAACTGCATCAAGTCGTATTGGAATGGAGAAGAGGGACTCAAACAGCCAACCCCATACAGATGGGACTTAAATTAGAAGAAGATCAGGACTACTGTTAGTGGCATTATCCTTAGCATCCAGGCCAAATTTCAATTTGGGGAATTCCAGTCTCCCATTGCCATCTTGATGTATTGTGCATATTATGTAGTGTTGCTGTGTCCTGAGGTAGCTTCATCACCAAAATGAATGAAATGATCGCCTGGGTATATCAGTTCAAAAAATTTGGTCTTACTCCAACTGAAATTAATGGCAAGACTCACATTGGCTTACCTGGCTGGCCTCAATTTGTAATATCTTTAGGGTGCTATGTTATCATGTTGATAACAGTGTCATATATGTTCCAAAGGGGTAGTCGTGTTAGTTAGCAAAACAAACAAGGAGTTCTGTGGCACTTTTAAAGACTAATAATTTTATTTATCGCCTGAGCTTTCATGGGTGAATCCCACTGTGTCAGTCACTAGAAATGGAAAACTTACAGTATAGAAGGGAAAAATAAATGCAATGAAGGATAAGTCACGAGATGTAAGTGTACTATATGTTGTTGCTATATTAGTTGCAATGAATGCTGTAGTTAAAGTTTCTTTCATAACTCCATGATTTTCATCCACTTAAAACTTTCACCCCAAGACCTTTTCTTTGTGGTTGAAGTTTTTCATGGTTGATCATGGCCCAAAGATGAAAACATCACCATGAAGGTTTAAGGAAAATCCCGTTATCCCTTTTCAGTTTATGTGAGACCGAAAACAATTGCATTTTTCCAGTATACACAGTTATTACCAAACAGTTTTTGTGCAGATTGCTCAGACTGAAACTGAATTCTTAGCTCCAAGGCTAAATGTGAAGATCAGAGGTTACAGAAAGAGTTCCCAATAATGGAAAATTCTAAGGACCTTCAGTTTCCTTTTGAGGCTTCCTACTCCTGCTCACCCACCCACATGCCCCTTGTAAAAGCTTTACCTTTCTTCCAAAATCTCTAATCTTCCTAAATCACTACTCTGAAAGTCTATGCAATAAGATAATATTCTTTTTTTTTTTTTTTTTTTTAAAGGCAAACAAACCCAGAATACTTTTCTGGCAATATTTTAGGGCCATGAAATATTCCTATAAAAGACTAAAGTAAACTATTTTTTTTATGTAATCAATTTCCAAAGGGGTAGCCGTGTTAGTTTATTGCAGAAAAACTCTGTTTGTTGTTCTATTTATTTTTTTTAGTTTCTGTCTTCACATTTCTTACAGTAGAGGATACTTTGCAGTAACTTATTGGTCTGACTGAGTTTATCATGAAACGCTAAGGCTACATCTACACTTGTTAAGTCAACTCTGTTAAGTCGACTTAACAAGATTGACTTTAAGTCGACTTAAAGTTGACTCTTAAGTTGACTTAACGGAGCATCCACACTTAAAGTCGACTTAAGTTGACCTTGTTAAGTCGACTTAACAGAGCCTGTAGTGTAGACATACCCTCTACACTAGCTTTAAGTTGACTTAATAAGGTTGACTTAAGCAGTAAGTTGACCTTCAGAGGTGATGTTATTAAGTTGACTTAAGGAAGTGCTTAAGTCGACTTAACAAGCACCCAGTGTGTATGCAGAGTTCTGTAGGTCAACTTAAGTGTCCTTAGGTCATCTTAAGGCATCAGTGTAGACACACACTAAGGGTGGGTCTATACTTACAAATTAAGTCAACTTAAGAGTCAACTTAAGCTTGCTTAAGTCGACTTAATTTAATCTGCGTCTACACTACATTTTCCTTAAGCCAATTTAAGCAGCAGCTTAAGTCAACTTAAGGAAAATTAAAGTCGACTTTATTAAACTCATTTTAAGTCGACTTTGCTGACACAGAGTAGCCTTCAGTTGACTTTAAGTTGACTTAAAGGGCTTCAGGGCTCCCCCACTGCCCTCCCTGCCAGAGTGGCTGGCACAGGCAGACCCTGGCGTGCCCCCCCCCCAGGACAGGACAGAGCCCTGCCCACCCTGCCCCTATGCCCTGCCAGGGTCCCTGTCTGGCTCAGCCCCCATTGTACCCAGGTACAATGGGGCAAATGCTGAGCCCCCTGCCACTTGGCAAGGGGTGCCCCCCACTACCCTGGACCTGTCCCAGGTCCACCTAGCCCCAACAAGTCAACTTAGGCGTCCAGTGTGGATGCTCTAAGTCGATTTAGCAGGGTCCCCTTTAAGTCGACTTAATTTTTGAGTGTGGACATGCCAAGTCAACTTGACAAAGTCGACTTTGTCAAGTCAACTTAGCTACATCGACTTAAATGAACAAGTGTAGACATAGCCTTAGTGCTCATTTTGTGAATAACAATATCTCTGACAGTGTCTACACGTATTTGATTTTTGTCTTCGTGTTTTTGGGGAATTCGATTAAATTTTAGAAAATATTTGGTTTTTCCTTCTTAAAATAATAAATCGATTGAAACTATAATAGTTTTAATGTTTGTGCTCATCTAGCAAAAACAGATTAGTATGGAATGGTTTTCAAAAATACTCTGGCAGGAACATAGGCACAATTTGAGTGGATGTGTTGGGGCGTACCAGCCCCCCTCCTGGACTAGAGAAGATTAACAGTAGACGACTGGGGAGACCTTGCCACTCAGCCTTTGCTGGTCATGCTCACCCTGGAAGCCAGGTATAAAAGGAGGTAACCCAGTTCAATCTGGGCTGGCTGCTGAAGGGGAAAGATACAGACTAACAAGTCTTTCTGGTGGGCTGTTTACAGAGTCAGACCCCAGAACTAAGCCATACCAATCCCAGGTGGCTGGAGGAACACAGAGGTGAGACTGAGATGCAGGAACTACACCAGCTGAGGACACTAGAAGTCATGAAAAAATAAATTTGTTAGTCTTTAAAAGTGCCACAGGGCTCCTTGTTTATTTTGATTTCCAAGAACCCCACTGACAAACGAAAATATTTTTAGTGAGTTCATTTTCCATGTGCACTCCTGTTTATATAAGATACACCATCACTCACAGGACTAGTTAGGTTTTTTCCTGAAATTACATGGCTTTAAATTGCATTTATATATATTTTAATGAACTGCAGTTGTTTGTGCTTGCCATCTGGATTCTAAGAAGCAGCGTCACATTTTTGTGGGTGTAAGGCTGCAGCTTATCGTAGAAAAAGCAATGTTGATTTGACTCATGCCTGAAGTAGTGCTTGTTAGGGATGAAGCAAATACCATAAATCAAAATGAAAGACTTGAAACGGTTTTGACAGTAATCAATAGTTTAGGTGCATGGCGGCAGACTTATTGATCCAAGACAGTGATGGTTGGATGCTAGTCAAAGAGCCCCAAGGATTTCTCCTCGCTAAGCATTTCTTCCCAGGAATTATCTAACAGTTCATGACAGGCATGGAGAAAAAATCATTTTTCTTAATACAAATAATGTAGAAAAGAGAAAATAAAATCACATGTCATGAAATGAGATATATGGAAATAAAATAAATTAAAGAACATTAAAAAGCAAAAGAGCGAGAAAGAACCAAAATATGCCATTATTTAGTAAAACATGATGTGGTAGCAGATCAACACATTACTGAGTATGGTCAAGGCCGGTTTTTGTCATGGGAAAAGTCGTGGCTTTGTCCTGGCAAAAGTTATATAAAACAGGAGCCTCAACCCCGTAACTGAGCTTTGATTTAAAATGCCCCCTGAAATCAACAAACTTAAATTGAGATAGATTTTTCAATCGAATGAACTAGCTAAGACTGGTGTTCTTGGTGGTTGTGAAGACCACAGGCTAAGTGTGCTTATAAAAGTATGAAAGTGGGTGATCACATGCTGTTATGATCACAATTGGGGGGTTTTTTTTGTCTTTGAAAACAAAAATCAGATCACATGTTTCAATAATGTTTATGATCTCAATATGATATATTCTTTTATAAACAAGCAGTTTCCACTGAATCTATGCAGTTGTATATGCATTTCCATTGCCTGACTGGATGTTGTAATGAGGGTCTGGAATATTACAGTATCTGGGGGTCATAAGTTTACTTTTAGTCTTTTCCTGCTGTTCCTTTTCCTTTTCCTTTCCCCTCAGCCGCAAGTGAATGCTGCTGAAACGTCATGTTAGGACAAAGTATTATTTCTGTGTAGGGTTCAGATTAAAAATGGAATTGCATTGAACTGTTGCTTGTCCTGTAGAAATATTATTTTGCTAAGGGATCTTTGCCTTGTATTTTCTGCAAATGTAATAAAATACCTTGTTTTATTTCTATAGAAACATCCTTGCTATTACAATGCAATCAACTGATACATTGTTTCTATTAAGAAAAGAAACAAACCTTGACTGGTAAGTTTACTTTTATGTGAAAGCTTTCTAGCTATACATAGTAGCTTGAAAAGACTGTATTTCACAGATATAAGAAAGTTTAGTACATAGAAAAGCTAAGGCGGAGGAACATCAAAAAACCCCAGACTCCTAGAATGCAATCCTGGCTCCATTGAAGTCATAGCCAAAACTCAAGTATGACAAGTAACTTCAGTGTAGCAAG